>PVKM010045466.1:0-11962 GCA_004027735.1 Carollia perspicillata
GTGGCTAAGGCTGAGTGGGTGACCTCCTGACTGTGAGCCACTAAGGAAACAAGGCTTATCTCCCTGGCAGGAGCACTGCTTCTGCCATATCTGGCCCCCAATGCTTGGTCAATTAGTCAGAGACTAAGGGTAAGACCCCTCAGAGGAGAGGCAACCCAAGCCAGACACAATCATGTGGGAGGCCCTCAAGGAAGGACTCGGGGGGCTGCAGCAAAGAGGGGGCGAAGGACCCTCATCCCCTGGCTATTTTGAAATAGCCTGAGTCCCCATTCCATCTGGGAGAAGCACTTCCTGGCTGTAATCCACTTAAGCCTGAATCTTGACGGGGAGGGGGTGCAGCCCTCTGCCAGCTAGAGCAGGTTCCGGGGTGATCAGGCATAAGAAAGAATTTGTAAAGTCCTGTGAAGCCTGCTTTGCTAAGAGTGCTCTCATTCATATGATAAGGGTCTGGGCAGGAAATGAGTATGTCTCCTAAAGTATTTTGCAACCCCCTTACCTGACAGACACACTGACTCATATTAAGCCCTCAGATTTCTTTGAAATGTTATCTGTTGTTTGATTCTTGCTGCCTGACATTGATTGATGGGCTTTACCCGTATCCCTGTGTGTTATGAATCTAATAAATATCATTGAGGAAGGGGACTCCTGGCCCTTCTCCTTTGAGAGATCGTCCACCTTTCCTCCCCAAGCAGATCATGTCTTGGTAGCATTATTTTCATCCGTGGGGGACGTGGGGGCTCTGTGGGTGGAGCCACCCACAGGTAGCTGAATGAATAAGAAAACTAGATCCATATATATTCCGTCTGTAAGAGACTCACTTCAGAATAAGAGATACATGCAGACTAAAACTAAATAGATGGAAAAATATACTTCATGCAAATAAAAAAATAAAAGAAGCTGGGGTAGCAATAGTTATCTCTGACAAAATAGACTTTAAAACAAAGGCTATATAGGAAACAAAAAAGAAAAGTACATAATAAAAAAGGGAGAAATACAACAAGAGACTATAACTTTCATAAATATTTATGGATCCAATATAGAGGCACCTAAATATGTAAAGCAAATTTTGATGGGCATACAGGAAGAAACTGATAGCCATACAGTCATAGTAGAGGATTTTAACACCCCATTGACATCAATGGATAGATCTTCCAGACAGGAAATCAACAAGGAGATGGCAGCCTTACATGACTCAGTAGATCAGATGAGTTAATTATATTGATATTTTCAGAACGTTTCACCTGAAAGCAACAGAATATGTATTCTGTTCAAGTGTACATACAACATTTTCTAGGACAGACCACATGTTAGATCACTAACTAAGTCTCAATAAATTTAAGAGATTGAAATCATATCAAATCAGCACATTCTCTGACCATATGTTATAAAACTAGAAATCAATCAAAAGCAAAAAAAAAAAAAAAAAACCCTGAAAAACACACAAACACATTGAGGCTAAGTAGCATGTTACTGAACAATGAATTGGTTAATAATGAGATCAAGGAAGAAATAAAAATATATTTTGGAACAAATGAAAATGAGAATACAATAACCCCAAATCTATGGGACACAGAAAACAGTCCTAAGAGGGAAATTTGTAGCAATTCAAGCCTATCTCAATAAACAAGAAAAATCTCAAATAAGCAATTTAACTTTACACTTAAAGGAACTAAAAAAAAAAACCCAACAAACAAAGCTCAAAGTAAGCAGAAGAAAGAAAAAAATAAATATCATAGCAGAAATAAACAAAATAGATTCTAAAAATCAATACAAATGATCAATGAAACCAAGAGCTGGTTCTTTTTAAAGATAAACAAGACTGACAAACCTTTAACTGGACTCATTGAGAAAAAAAGAGAGAGGACCCAAATCAGTAAAATTAAAAATGAAAAAGGAGAAATAACAACTTACACCAAACAAATACAAAGGATTTTAATAAAATATTACAAATAATCATATGCTAACAAATTGGATGATCTGGATGAAATAGATAAATTCCTAGAAACATACAATCTCCCAAAACTGAATAACAGATTACAACTACTGAAACTGAGGCAGTAATAAAAAAACAAAACCAAAACAAAACAAAAAAACGTCTCAACAAAAGCTCTGGATTGGATGGCTTCGAGGTGAATTTTATCAGATATTCCAAGAATATCTAATATCTACCCTCAAACTATTTCAAAAAATTCAAGAGGAAGGGAGATTCCCAAACTCATTTTGTAAGACCAGCATTATCCTAATTCCATGTGGAGGGAACTCTGCACAAGTCCCCACGTCCACCACGGATGAAAATAATACTACCAAGACATAATTTGCTTGGGGAGGAAAGGGGCTAGTCTCTCAAGGGAGAAAAGGCCCGGAGTCCTTGCTTCAGTGGCTTTTTATTAGGTTTGCAACACACAGGGATACAGGTAAAGCTCATCAATCAATGTCAGGTGTCAAGGATCAAACAATAGATAACATCTCAAAGAAATCTGAGGGCTTAATATGAGTCAGTGTCTGTCAGGTAAGGGGGTTGCAAAAACTTTAGGAGACATACTCATTTTCTGCCTGGATCCTGCCTGGATCCATTAGCAAAGCAGACTTCACAGGACTTTACAAAATCTCTGTTATGCCTGATTACCCCGGAACTGCTCCAGCAGGCAGAGGGCTGCACCCCCTCCCTATCAAGATTCAGGCCTAAGTGGATAAGAGCCAGGAAGCACTTCTGCCAGAACTTCTCCCAGACAGAAAGAGGACTCAGGCTATGACAAAATAGCTGGGGTGTTTACGGTTTTTTGCACTATTTTGCACCCCCCCGAATCCTACCTTTATGGCCTCCCAAGTGATCGTGTCTTGCTTAGGTTGCCTTCCCCAGGGGGGTCTTACCTGTCATTGACCACCGACCAACCGTTGGGGGCTAGAGATGGCAGAAGCAGCGCTCTTGCCAGGGAGATAAGCTTTGTTTCCTCAGTGGCTCACAGTCAGGAGGTCGCCCACTCAGCCTTAGCCATGGGGGGTGATTACAACTGAAACCAGACAGAGTGGTTCCCAACATTTCCAAAAACAGATAAAGACACTATAAAAAAAGAAGTGAATTATAGACCAATATCCCTGCTGAATAGAGATTCTAAAATCCTCAATAACATATTAGCAAACTAAATACAGCAATATATCAAACAGATCATACACATGATCAAGTGGGATTTATTCCTGGGTTGGTACAATACCTGCAAATCAATAAACATAATATACCTATTAACTGAAATGAAGGATAGAAACCACATAATCATTACAATAGATGCAGAAAAAACATCTGATAAAATCCAGTACCCACCTATCATAAAAATGTTCAATAAAGTGGGATAGAGGGAACATAGCTCAATGTAATAAAGGCCATATATGACAAATCCACAGCCAACATCATACACAATGGGCAAAAATTACAGGCGTTTCTTTTAAGATTGGGAACAAGGCAGGGATGTCTGAATTTGCCATTCTTGTTTATTGTAGTAGTGGAAGTCCTAGACACAGCAATCTGATAAGGAGAAGAAATAAAAAGCATCCAAATTGGAAAGAAAATGTAAAATCATCATTATTTTCTGATGACATAATACTGTGTATAAAGAACCCTGAATATTCCACCAAAAAATCTACTAGAACTAATAAATAAATTCAGTAAAGTAGCAGCATACAAAGTAAATATTCAACAATCAGTTGCATTCTTATACACCAATAATGAACTGTTAGAAAGGGAAACTAAGAAAAAAATCCCATTCACAATGGCTTCAAAAATAATAAAATACTGAGGAATAAATTTAACCAAGGAGATTAAAGACCTGTAATTGGAAAATTAGAAGACACTGAAGAAAGAAATGGAAGAAGATACAAATAAATGGAAGTATATATTGTGTTCATGGATAGGAAGAATTTACATTATTAAAATATCTGTATTACCCAAAGCAATCTATACATTCAATGCAATTCCTATCAAGAAAGCAATAGCGTATTTCACAGAACTAGAACAAATATTCCACAAACTTATATAGAACCAGAAAAGACCTCAAATAGCCACACCAATCTTGAGAAAGAAGAACAAAATTGGAAGTATTGTGCTATCTGATATCAAACTATACTATAAGGCTGTAGTAATCAAGTATCATTGCACTGGCATAAAAACAGACATATAGGTCAATGGAACAGAATAAAGAGTTAAGAAATAAACCCACGCCTTTATGGTCAATTAAGATTTGACAAAGGAGGCAAAAACTTACCATGTGGTAAAGACAGTTTAATGAATAAATGGTGTTGGGAAAATTGGACAGACCCCTGCAAAAAAAAATGACATTAGACAACCTTCTTACACTGTACATAAGAATAAACTCGAAATGTATTAAAGACTCAAATGTTAGACTAGAAACCATAAAAATTTTAGAGGAAAACATAAGCAGTTAAATTTCAAACTTTTCTTGTAGCAATTTTGTTCTGGTATATTCTCTCGGGTAACAGAAACAAAAAAAAAATGAACAATAAGGACTACATTAAACTAGAATGTTTTTGCACAGCAAAGGAAACCATCAACAAAATGAAAAGACAAACCACTGAATGGGAGAACATATTTGTCAATGATACATCCGATATGGGGATAATATCCGAAATTTATAAAGAATTTATAAAACTCACCAAAAAAGTGCAATGAAAAATGGGCAAAGGATCTGAATAGACACTTCTCCAAAAAGGACATACAGATGGTCAATGGACATATGAAAAAATGCTCAACATCACTAATCATCAGAGAAATGCTAATTAAAACCACAATGCAATATCAACTCACATTTGCCAGTATGGCTATTGTTAATAAATCAACAAACAGCAAGTATTGGCAGGGATGTGGAGAAAAGAAAACCCTAGTGCACTGTTGGTGGAAATGCAGATTCGTGTAGCCACTGTTAAAAGCAGTGTGGAGTTTCCTCAAAAAGTTAAAAATGGAACTGCCTTTTGACCCAGCAATTCTACTGCTGGGAATTTATCCAAGGAACTCAAAACACTAATTTGAAAGACTGTATGCATACTGTGATCATTGCAGCATTATTTACAACAGCCAAGATTTGGAAGCCGTCCAAGTATTTATCAGCAGTTTTTGGGATAAGAAAGGTGTAGTACATTTATGCAACTCAGCCATAAAAAAGAAGGAAATCTTACCTTTTGTGACAGCATGGAATGACCTGGAGAACTTGATACTAAGTGAAATAAATGAGTCAGAGAGAGGTAAGTACCATATGATTTCACTCATATGTGGACTCTAATGAACAAAATGAATTAACAAGCAGAATAAAGACAGATTCATCAATAGAGAGCAGGTTGACTCTTGTCATGGAGATTGGGGCTGGGGTGCTGGATGTAGCGGGTGGAGGGAATGAACAAAAGTGTGGCAATTGCTGGGTGGGTGTCAGTAGGAGAGGCTGAGGTGGGTATAGTGGGGATAGACAGTAATGGAAGGAGACTTGACTTGGGGTTGTGGACACACAATGCAGTGCAAAGATGATGAGTTGTGGAACTGCGCACCTGAAACCTGTATAATTTTGTTAACCAGTGTCACCTCAATAAGCTCAATACCAAGGGAAAAAATAATTTAAAAAATTGGTGGGGCTCCTGCCAAAATTCAGTAGTTCTATATAAGGGGAAAACAGAAAATTTACACTTTGGTATGCATTTTATTAGAAATTTGGTAGCTTTGGATATTGAGAGATGAGGTTCTGGCAGTCACAGCTGAGAAATCCCCCATTGTACAAAGGAGTATCTCTTTGTTTGTGTCGGCTGAAGATAATGTACACACTCATGATGGATTAGGCCAGGATGGGGTGGGTCTCACAGACCTGTACTTTGTGTGATGAGGTCCCTAGTCCTACCATCAGCCCTTCCCCCTCCACAGGAGGGAGCATTGGTGACATTTTGACAGGATCTTCTGCACTTCGAAGGTCACTCTAATTTTTGATGTAAAAGGTTGGGGGAGGTCAGGCTGGGTTATTTCCAATATCCAGGTCATCCGAAAGGCCAAATTTATTTACTAGTACTTTATCCTCATCTTGCAAAGATATACCAAGCCTGTATTTTGATTTGTTAAAAAAGTTCTCTTTCATCCAGCTCAGCTAACTAGTTTGCAAGAGTGCTTGTGAGAAGTGAGAGCTTTGAGCCAGTTGAAGACACCAACCTCTCAAGCATGAAATTTTCTTCAGCACAGGATTCCCAGACTTGGAAAGACAGAACCCACAGCTTTGCCAACATTTTCATTCATACTTGGTTGACTTGAATACAACAAAATTGCAAAAGAGTTTGTGGCATCATGACAGGTTTTACTCACAATGTCAGAATTGGCCATGATATTTATTTAAGTAGTCAAGAAATTCACGTGCACTGATCAATTGTGCAGTCTATGGGCTTCTTGGAAGCTTGGCATCAGTCCCACTGTGACAGAATTCCTTTGATCACAACACTTACATACACTGAACTTCAATTTTTTCATCTGTGAAGAGGAGTAGCGCCTTCAAATCTCTGAATCATACACACACACACATGCACCTATATATTCTTATATGTGTAATATATATACATATGTATGTATATACGTGTGTGTGTGTGTGTGTGTATTCTAGATGCTGAAACAAAATCCTTGAAGAGTAGTTATAGTTCTATAATGACTGGAGCAATAGAAACTTTATTTATATGGTTACATAAGTTCTAGTATGTGTATTTAAAAAGCATCACTTTATCTTATATGATAAGCTACCACAACATACTTGGTACATAGCATAGTTCATGGGGTATTGCAGAAAGTTAAAATATATTTGTTGAATAAATAATAAATGTGATCACATAAGTTTAAACGTCTTGTCCAGTGTGGCCTTTAGAGATGCGCACTCAGGACCCAGCCCTGAGCTTTGAGATATAAAGAGCTTGCTCTGTTTCTCCTCTTGCTGAGATCCCTCTCAGGTAGTAGGTGTCCCCAGGGCCCTCAGGGCCAAAGGTTCATATCCACCCAGAGCAGTCTTCTTCTGTCCCTACCCCACCAAGTTCTAGTATCTGAGATTGGGAAGAAATCTGGCCATGCTATATGCACACTATGACCTCATGACCTGCCCAAATGCCTCAAGCTTGCTTCTATAGCTTAAATCCATCTCTTTTCTGGGTTCTCCTCATAAAGGTATATTGCGCTATAGGTGTGCTCACCCCTAGGCCCAAGAGGTGGGGAAGGAGTGGCTTCCTCAGGAGTGGAGTGGAAAGAGCAGGGAGGCACAGAGTAGGAGTCTTCATTGTACTCTTGCCCCAAGTCCGGAAGTGTTAGGACAGGCTGATTATTACTCTCCCCACCCTCATTACCCAAATACAAAAATAAGTAATTTTTTAATTGGAGGTAGAAAACCTCAATGCCCATGAATACACACACACCACAAAACCCAAGCCAAACAAAATAAAAAAATACACTAATATTTCTGTCTGTCTGTTTCTCAATGGCTATATAGGTATCTGTAGTATGTAGCTATATACAATATACATGTAGAAACAAGACATAATAAATAAAGAATATTTTTTCTTTTCTTTATTCTCCATAGAAAAAGGGCTTTAAGAGGAGGGATGCAATAATTGACTGAAAACTATTACAAATTCCCAGTCTTCTAGGTTCATCTTCACTTTTTGTCTTTTCTCCAAATACCACAGTGAATTCTGTGAAAACATTATGACAATAGCATTGTAGGGGAAAATATGTAGTTCCTACTGCAACCTTTTACTACATGATCTTATCCTGGACTCATGTGTTAGCCCAAGCACAGATTCCTCACCGCAGGGTTTGTGTGGGGATCCTACAGGGAGCTTTTGTTATAGCAATTTGTGGGTGCGGCTAGATGATAGCATTTATTTCCTCCCCATCCCCAGCCCGAATCTCAGTTTAAAAGAAGCTTTGTTTGCGTGGTTTCCTGGTGTGGATTTTCGATATTTCCATTTTCCAGGGATATATTAACATTTGACCATCCGTGTGATGTGCCTATTCCTATTTTGTCCTTCAAAGTTTGAAACAACACCCACCCTTAGAATTCCCCTCACAAAGCACAGGAAAATCCTTCCTAAGGCACAGTGAACCAGCTATAGACTTCATAATTAGTTTCTGTAATAAAGTACTTAATCGGCAAAGAGGTCCATACTAATTACAGCAGGAAGTCGGGACAGGCAGCGTATCCACAGCTGGGGCGAGGCCCTGCAGAAGCGTCTGGGAACACGCACCCGCCAGGGTCCAGGGCCACGTGAGAGCCCCGGGGCTTAATTAGCCCCAGCAATTAAAAATGAAAACAATCCTCCACTTTCTCATTAAAAGATGGGAGCTCCTTCCCCACTGTGGTACTTGGAATGATAATGTTGCTACTGCAAAGACCTTGCTGATTGCCAAAGACAATGGTTAGTTCCTGAGCTGCAAGACCGCATCATCTCTTTGCCTGCTAAATTTCAGGCACCTCTGCATAGTGGGAGATTGATTAGGGTTAATAGACTTATTTTTACAGGTCAAGACACCAAACACTTCGGTTTGTGGGTGCTCTTGCACATAACAGCACAATCTATAAATCAATGTGTTTGAAAGAAGCACAGAGCTTTCTGCCTCAGAACTGTTGGAAACAATCAACTTGTTTCTCCTTGCTTCTTGTCTCTCTTACTCTGTTTCTTGAACATGCAGCCACGGTGCCAGCCTGACTGATGCAGGGAGGGCTTGTGACTTATTTACTCTAAACTATTTTTCAAAAGCCTCGCGGTGAGGGGGTTCCCTGATAGCTCCTTAAAATTCCTATTGATGTTGGTGGGAGTTAGATTCTTCCACGGGATCACAAAGAGAGCATTCCAAGGAAGCGTGCACGGGAGACTGTGGTGTGGCCTGGTTTATTCGTGTGGAGGTGGGAGCTGATCCCTGACTTCCCGTTGTCCCATTTCCCTCTATCTGCCATGGAAAATGTCCATTCTTGTCTTCAGTAGGGCCAGGGTAAAAGTCACCACCCAGAGTTTCTGCTCCGTATTAAAGCACAGTCCAGCCCAGCATCTGGCCAGCTTAGCGACTGTTTCCACCTGCAGCCCATTGCTTTGTCTCAGTGCTCATGTCCCCTGCTGGGGCCCGAGTGTGTGGAATTGCATGGCCATGGGCCATGCGGCTTCTACGTCCACGGAGAGAACAGGCAAGTGCACTGTGTGAGTGCAGGTTATGAGGAAAAGAGAGAGCTTCTTTGTTCCCCTGGGGTTATGTGCAGGAGCTTGGATTAGGGACAGACCAGGTGATTTCTCAAAATGACCAATCAGCTTCCCAAGTTTTTGTGGACTTTGATAGGTCCATCCTGTAATTAGACTGACAGATCTCTATGGTTCAGCACCTCCCTCTATGCACCCCAACAATCAGGTCCTGGAGGTGGGGAGGGAGGAGTGCTAATTACCTCGGTGGAGCACAAGGCCGTGGTCCCCTGGAGTGTGAAGCTGTAGCTTCCTGGCTGAATAAGCAGGCTATGCTCTCCATTATATTTGCTTAATGTCTAAGTCCCTTTTACTCCCCCTCTCAATGTCTAGGTAATCACGGATGGTAACACTATGTTGGTTTTCCCTGCATTTCTAAGGTAACCAGTGCTCAGCAGCAGCTGTAACAACTGTCCACATCTGTCAGTCTCACCTTGGAGTGATGGTCAAAAGTAATATAGCTGGATGGAGAAATTTAAAAATCAAAAGTGAAAAAATTTCCCCCCAGGGAGGAATTTGAGTATTTAGTGTAAAAGACAGAGGGCAGACCAGGAGTCATTGATGGCACTGGGAAGGCTGCTGCCGCCTTGGGCACAGGAAAGCAAAGCTGCGTGCAGTGCAAACCTCATGGAGACAGTTCTTGAAGTTATCGTGGAGAAATAACTGAGAGGAAACTGATACACAGGAGGAAATGTCCAATATTCTTACCTGGAAAATCTAAGAGTACATTAAAAGAAATACCTGGCTATGAAAGTTTAAAAGATTTGGGGAATTTGCACCTAAACATTAGTGCATTCCACTTTTCTCCTGGTGAAGGGTGACCTTAAGTTTAATGTATTTTTTTTTTCTAATCAAAAGAAAGCAACACTGATTTGTAGATTTAAATTTTTTTCATCACTTTCACAAGATTACTTCAAAGATGATGCTTTCTTAACTTCTGAAATGTCATGGAGAGTTAGAACTGAGGGCTCAGCCAAAAATATGTTTGATAATATTCAACAAGTTGCCCTAAGGCATTGTCATTTCTCATCCTCTTTTTTTTTTTTGTGCGAATCTTATCTTTTGCCCACTGAGGGCTATGTGGCTTGGCCACATGGAATCAGAAAGTGGCAAGTATTCTTCTCAGTTTCATAGAGTTGCTACCACACCTAGCTTTTGAGGTGAAACCCGGGAGTTGAGAGAAGAAAACAGTATAAGTGGAAGTGAGAAGTGCGAAGAGAGGAGGAAAGGCGAGGAGGAAGTGGGAAATGCTACGAAGTGTACTCGGAATCTGGATTTACCACAGGGCAGTCAGCTGGTGTGTGTTCTCCTCCCTTGTTAGTCACGTAGAAATGCGTAGTGAACCTATGGAGAGCAGGGGAAGTGATGAGAGTCCCCTAATGGCAGAAATAAAGAAGAGGAGCTCCAGCCATCAAACCAGGGCACAGAGCTGTGGGCTGGCCTAAGGTTTTATTGTCCTAATGAGGATGAGAGGAAGGAGATATGTCTTTGGCCCCAGTGAGGTGAAAAGCTGTAACTGAAATTCCTTTTATAGCTGGGATCCTCAAAACATTTCCAAGTTCATAAAAATGGAAAACTCCATTTCCTGGCTCAGAGGCACAGCAAGAAAGCAGAGAGTCTGCCTCATGGACTAAAAGGATTTTTAAAAATCAGAAGAGCATAAGTTTTGCAGACTCTAAACCCCAAGTCTGCACCAAACGTAGTGTTAAGTTCTACATTTTTAAGCACGATATGATAACCCCAAGACTGAGAAATTAACCTATTGTGATCCAAGACTCATTGTACTCCCAGAAGTCATGACTTGACATGGGGGAGGTGTTGAGGAAAGCTTATTCCATCCATATCCTGTGAACTCCTTTTTTGATTTGTTCATTTAAAAATGAATCATTGAATTTCCCCTTTGAGATGTTAAGCCAGCAACTCCCTTCTCCTGTGGGTCTGTATCTGGAGGAGGGATGTCCCCCCAGGGCCCTCCAGGTGGCCACTATCCACTCACAGGGCCATTGTGTGGAAGCTGGAGGCACCAGAAGGAGGTGTGAACTATATGAAGGATTAAAATCTAAATGCTATTTCTTTACTTTTCCACAATACGTTTCTAGTATTTTTTCTATGTCCCTGTAACTGAGACTATTGAAAGCCTAAGCAAGTATTGAATGTGACAGTCTTTTCTTTATGCAAGACATTCGTTAGAAACAGCTGGCAGCTCATATCTTTTATCTTAACCAGTAGCACTCACTAGTACTGTTGATGGTACAAGTGGCTTTTTCTTTACCTGATGTGCAAGAAGGTTTTGTTTTGTTTTAGTTGTTTTTTTTTCCAATTCTTCTCTTTTGGCTTATTGTGTTTTCTTCCAGCTCAGACCATAGACAGATGCATAGAAGTCACCCAGAAAGTCCAGTTTTCTGTCTGTAGTATCAGAGTGGGTATCCTGCTCCAATAGCTAGTCCATTCATATAAAGGCAACATCTAAAATACAAAGGTGCTCATTGTCTGAGGATACATTATTCAAATTCCCAAAGGTAAATGGCTCACAGGGAAGCAAATGCACCACAATACAAGAACGGTTACCAATTTGCTAACCATGCATAAAATCAATCCTTATTTTAACATCAGTCCCAGTTTAAATCTAGAGAATGGAACCTATCACCTCCACACGTTGGGAACAATCAGATATAGGCTAGTCATATACACTACAAAGAAATTGCAAAGCAAACTTGTA
>PVKM010045467.1:0-11968 GCA_004027735.1 Carollia perspicillata
GTTTTCAACACAAACAACGTAATTCAAGTCAATAAACATCAAGGAAATACCTGCTAACGAACGTTGATTCCTTAACCTTGCTGGTGGATGCCATGGTTTAACTCAGGGACAGTGGGAAGCCACCATTTCCCATTTCCCTCACAGCTTAGTCACTTGGCAAAAACCAGTTCTCCATGCTACAGCCAGACCTAAAATCCTTCTATCTTTCACTTCAAAACCCAAGCACGTTCCATTACCCTGCACTTGTTCCTGATTGTAGGGCGCAATAAGAATTCTAATAAAAACAGCAATGGACTCCATCAGGAAGCACCAAGGCTCATGTGTTAGTACTTAACATAACTATTTTTGGTTTGAGAAGGTAGGACTTCTGTTTTCATGATCAGGGAAGGCTTCATAGAAGACTTAGCACTTACTCTCTGCCTTGAAGCCTGCCAAGGATTTTTAGATGCGAGAAATGTGAAGAAGCGATTCAAGGCTAAGGAAAGGCCTGAGCAGACATGGATCAGTGGAGGTGCAGCGAATGCTGATGGCCCAGAGATTAGTCCCAGGCCACTGGAAGGCAGAGAGAACCGAAAGGGGTATCATGTGTAATAAAATCTGAAAAAAAACCCCCACAAAATAGTGCATAACAGCCCAGTGTAGTTGATGAACAGTTTGAGGACCAAGCACAATAGAAATAAAATAGAAATAAAATGATACTATTTTGAGGATTCAAAGAGTAATGTTCGCAATGAGTTAATTGTGGAATCTGGAAAATATTATTAACCAGATGTCACTATTGATTTTACTGTTATCTTGAGTAGATAGAGAATAAAGACTGCTTTATCCTGTGAGAAAAGTTTAAATCATGATGATTTTATTTTTTAAAAAAAGCTTCTTTATATAAAAAGATGTTATTTGATCTTTTAGATAAACTAAAAATATGAAACACTGGTGATAATATAAAGACAACGCTGGGATAAAGAGAGAGTGAGAGAGAGCAAAGGGATAAAACTATGTCAAGTTCATTCTCACAGATCAAAAAGAGTTTGTAAAGACTGGAAAAACTGAAACTTATAAGAACAGTGCAAGTTAAATGAATGCTCCCATGCCTAGGGGCATGGTGATTCTATTTTCTGAATATAAATTCAAAGCATAAGGTCTCTGAATTGGACACAGTATTTAAAAGTCAAGACTGCCCCAAAACTCCTGGATATATGATAACTATCTCTAAGGTCACCTTGTGGATGGAAACACTTAATAATAAAAGCATTTTTATGTTTAAGTAACTAACTACATTTGAAACGATGCCAAGAATTAATAGAAATGATGATCTTTTATAAGTTGTGTTATTGCAAAGTTCAATATAATAATCAGCCCAAAGAATTCCTACACAGTTGAAAATGGACTATAATGTAAGGATGTTGTAAAGGGGAATATAGATGTATATCGAAGAGCTAAAATAAATCTTGGAATGACATCAAAATGAAGAGCAGTCAGAATGTAGAATTTCTAACATCTCATTTATATGTTCCCAAAGAGGCATTTGAAAACAAATCAGTGTCTGCTTCTCGGTGATCTCTCAAATGCATCTACTCAGCCGCAGACGGCTGAAACGAGAGACTGCCCTTTCCTCGGTGTTCGAAAGGCCCTAGATGCGGCCCGTTCTCTCACAGCTCGTCCTTCCATCTCGTAATAGGAAATGAAACAGACCTTAAGATGCGTATTCAATATTCTCAGGTTTTTCTTCTGAAAAGATTTTCCCCAAAGTTACAGAGAGCTTTCGAATGTGAGAGGCACAAAGGTTTTGAAAAGTAGAGCGAGATAAAATTTCTTAAATTAAAGCTCTGGAATACTGACCCCAAATCTTAAATTAAATCTCATTTTGTATCGTTAGATAGTAAGAGATCGCTAAGAATATGAGTCATATTAGTGGGGGAAAATGCCTCAGCACATGTGAAGGGTTATTTCTTTCATCGCCTCTAACATTTAATTGGAATTCTTTGCCAACTTGTGGATATAACACCCCCATTCTGGGAATACGTGGGTTATCACTTGGGCAAGTTTGTCATTCTTTTCAATTTGAGTTTAAAACAGTTATTTCAAAAATTCACCAATGTATCCTTGCAACCATTCCTATTGTTATCAACCACAAACTTTACTTTGCCTATGGATTTTTACTTTACAAATTACCTTGAACAAACACATCATGATACTGAGATGCGGGCCACAGGTTACAAGTAATTTACCACAACTTGAAAACAAAAGGAAGGAAAAGTACAGTTGTTTGGGCCTCTCTGAGTGCAGTGTAATGAAACACGATGGATAAAACTGGTTGTCTAGTTAATTAAGTAGGGAGAAAGGGCATCATCCAGCATCTGCTGCCCTCCTCCAGGGAAGCTGGTGAGATCCTGCAGTAACTCAGACCAACAAAATGGGCAGTGTCCTATTTTCCTGCATGTCTATCAAGGCAATAGGTAAGATGCAAGTAGGAGTGCCAGGCAGCACAGGTGGACCAGGAGCATGGAAGAAAATCAGAGGTCGAGGCACGGGTGAGGAAGGCAGTTTGAATGGTAAAGATGGTAGAATCGGATGAACCAAAAGCAGTGATGGGAAGGCTCTCTAAGTGAAAAGAACTACAAAGGAAATTCTGCCATCACCAAAATGATGACGGGATTTTGAAGTGTAGTTGGCACATTCAGTGCTCTATGCGGACAATGGAGATGATCGCTCAGAATCATAATATTTGCAAAAGGAAGAAAAAGACCTCTAACTACTGCCAAGTCTCCTCTTGGGGATGGAATATGCTGTAGTGTGTTTTTATATTATGTAAGATTTACCCAACTGAGTGAAATAACAATAAATGCATTAATATTTAAAAGGTAAAATTGTACATATCTGAGAGATATGTTGAAAGGGATATGGCAAGTTTACACGGGATTTTTTTCCTCATCTGCACTGACTGGTTATTTAACTGTTCTGTGTGGCTGAATATTAGGACTCGTGTCACTGAGATTAGACAAGAAAGCGAGACCAGCATGACAGGCAGGACAGAACCAGACGACAGCTGCATAATTACTGCAAATGAAAAGCCTTCAGTTACCTGCAAGGAATCGTAAGAGAACCTCCCTTGGCACTGATGCAGCTTCGATGTGCAAAACGGCGGAGTGACACTTTCTCAGCCTTTTTGAAAGAAATATCCACAGTTTTACAAGCTGAATCCTTAATAAATAAATCAACAAAAGTGTGCTTACAGGAAGGCACAACTTTGGAACACCATGCTTCTGTCATTAAAGTTAGGAACTCTAGGTGAATAATAAATAAATGCAAACAATTGTTCCACAACCATTCACAGTTTCAGAGCAATTAAAATCGCTTTCAATCTCTGATACATAGTGAAGCTATAGTCCAGGAACAACTTCACCACAAGCCACTGAACACAAACATGTTTTTCCCCTAAATTATTCTGGAATATTATCAGTAATAAATAGGAAGTTATTTGGGGGGAAAAACTTAGCTTCGATAAATCACTAGAAAGTGCAGTGATTCATTCTGTTTCCACAATCTGATTTAAAAAACAAACTACTCATGAAACATTTGGCAAAGTTTGGTTAAGTGTTCCCCTTGATTTGAAACTTGCTTAAATTGTTTCATCAGTAATGTTTCATGCTACTAATTATCAAATATTTCTAAAATATCATTTGTAATGTTTCAAATAATAGATATCAATGTTTACATAACTAGCTATACAAAAATACTTTGTAACCACAAAGAAAATATTATCTTGGTAATATTTTTGTCATAAGTTTAGTGAAATACGTTTTTTGTCATAAGTTTAGTGAAATACGTTGCCTCTAAATAATTTGGGCTAGAACAGAATCAAGGGGGTAGAAAAAAGGCAGCAATATTGATGGTTAATTAAAAAATTGCAACATCTTGTAAAGTATCAGTTTTCCCCAGATGGGACTAAGATTCAAAAACATGTGGAGCTCAATAAACAAAAGTCTGCTAGCAAACTTAAAAAAATGAAAACAAAAGATTATAAAATAGGTAAATTTTCCTTTTCGTTGTGCTTAGATTTTAAAATAAAATGATTCAAAAGTAAATAAAAGGCACCTCAGTAGGACAAACATGAGAAAGTCACAAAGGTCTAACGCTGATATGTGGAAGAAAGACTGATACCCGGAAAGAAGCTGATGTAAAATGTTGAAGGAAACAAAAAGTAAATTTGAGAAGGGATGAAGCAAAGCAAACAAAACAAAACAAAACAAAACAAAATGTAGCTCACAGACACAGACAGCAGCAAGGCGACTGCCAGGGGGAAAGGGGTTGGGGCAGGTAGGGGAGGGTGAAACGGGGATGAATGGAGATGGAAGGACGCTTGACTTGGGGTGGTGAACCCGATACAATATACGGATGATGTTTTATATAGAACTGTACCCTGAAACCTATATAATTTTAATTTAAAAATTCAATTTAAATAATTTAAGTTGTCCTGAGTATTGAATTTAAATAAATTCAACCAATTCAATGTTTAAAAATTTAAGCTGTTTTAAGTAATAAAGGGATAATAAAAGTCTTGATTTTCTTACGACTTCCTTAAAAATATTTAAACAAATGATTTGCAAGCATAATGCCATCTCTTCTTTCATCCTATTATTCTTTTACTCCTGGAAGTTGGAAGTATGTATTGGTTCATGGGTGGGGAAGAACAAACTGTCCCACTGAAAAGCCCATCATTAATCAAATATGAAGGCCACTGCCAAAGATCTCATACTTGGTCGAACTGGCATAATGTCTGGTAGCCAAATGTAACTGTTCTTATTTCTTATCGGCCACTGCATCTGGCCAGTGGGACCCCCTCATCCCCATGCTCCAAGCATGAGTCCAGATCTATCTGCTCTCCTTGGCCCTTGTGCCTTTATTGGCAGCAAGAGTGGCCAAGCTCATACTTGGGGCTACAGCCCAGAGTGGTGTCTGCTGGGAGAATGCAAATGGGATGACTGCCCTTCTGGGAACAACAGAATCATTCTATTCATTCTGCCCTGTTCGCATTTTTCCTATTTCCACTTTGATAATCACTGACAGGAAATAAAGTCACGTTTCTACTTATAGCAAAGACAAGAGTAGCTTTCATTGTCCTGTAGTCTATTAGGATTCCTCCAAGGGCAGTTTAGAAAAATGAGGCAGATAATCCCTTTTCAAAATACTTTATCTGATTTAAAGCATAAGGGAAACACAATTGAAAATACAGCTCTTGAATTAGCAAGACATTTAATTAAGGCTACCATTAATCTAGGTGCATTTCATTGTGAAGGCATTCCAGTGATTTCCTCCACTTTGTCATCCATCTTTGTATACAATACATGCAGTTTTTTTTTTAAAGTATGTTACACCTTTTGCACAAAAATCAATGTGGAATTTTTTATTTTTGGATATAAAGTTTTTTTTAACTGTTCTTACCCATAAACAACATGTAAGGATATTCACTGATAACTACAATATCAACTACTACAAAATAGTAGCTGTTACCAAAATCTTATGACCAACATTTTTGGATGCAATTAAAAGCTCAACCCCTTGCTAATTGATTTGAACCATCTCGTCTAATTCTTAGCAACAGTTTAGGTAGCTTTCTTCTTCTATAATTTATTGGTGAGGAAATTGAAGTACAAAAAACATTGACAATATCCTTCAGTACAGGGCTATGAAGTGGTGAACTGATGGTTCAAGGACACACAGTTTTCTCAGGTCTTCTAAAGTAACTGCATGGACAGCATAGGTGTGCGGCTCACAAGTGTTAATGCCCTTAAACTTAGTGAAACAGCTGTGCAGCGGGTGGCCAAATCTCCAGTTTATACAATATCAGAAGAGTGGATGAACCAAAATAAAGTTAATAAAATCAATGCAGCATAGACACATTTTAATAAAGTTGAACCAAATACACATTTCTAATCATCAAATTATGGCATCACATTTAAGGCAAAATATTTTACTATTTTACTACTCAGTCTGTAAAATGACCATAGGGTTGAAAATGGACTTAAATTTTCATCTTCAAAATTATTTCCTGGTATAGGAATGACCTGAACAACATCCAGAGCAATTGATCACCAATGTCTATTTTAATCATTTACTGGGAAAGAAATCAATTCTTCATAACAGAGCCCGATCTATATTGTGTGCTCTTTCTGAAATCCATCCCACTTCTTTCTAACTTTAACTCATTGAACCCAATTCTGTCCTCTGAGGAACGCATAATTAATTTACTTACTGATTCTACCTGGCAGCCTTCAAACATTTATAGGTCTTCATAAGGACCCCAGCAAGTGTCTCATTTCCGGGTTAACTTCCGGTTTCAATGCACCGTACCAGAAGCAGCACAGTAATATGGCAGGATGGATTTTACTGACATGTGGGTGTTTAGAAGAAATGCTTATTACAATAACAGAGATCTGAACCTCAGATTGTTAATGACGATATTTAGGTCAGATGACTAGTATGAAAGAATATAAATGTGCTTCTCGTGTTCTGAAGCTTGGGTGAAATCTTTCCAAACAAATACTTAGATATCTCAAATAACATGTGACCGCATTTTCTTATAAATGTAAATTGAAAACACCAAATACTGTCCAAATGAACTCAGGATAGTCTCAGGAAAACAACTGCAGCAAATGGAAAATATGGAAGTCCTTCATTATAAACAAGACTTCATAATCTTTGAGGAGCCAGGGTCCCTAACCTTGTCCATCTACATCCGGTACTTCGACCATTAAGGGTTTTCCCCATTGATATTTTAGTAGACAAATGGCAGGAATGGGGAGAACAGAAAACTTCTCTTCCTCCAGATGTGATACCTGGCAAGCAACAGAACTATTCACTGATCCCCAGGAGTCCAAGGACTCTATCATAAGGCAGCGGCTTATCACAGTGGGAAGTCCGGCATTTTGGAATCCAGCTGTGTAATATATGTAAGGCAAGTGGCTTACCTTCTCCGTTTCCCAGCCTTACAATGAAATGGCAACCATTAAGATACCTTTCAGGCTGCAGTAGTCACTGATTTTATAATTACTTTCCCTTGTTCTCTGAATTGAATGTTCTGCAACTCCAGTGGCACACCAAAATGCCTAACTTCCATTGACACTATACTTGCCGTTGTAGCCACGGGCTACTGGTAGATCCACCCATGGTATAATCTTTTTGATGCTGTGGTTGGGCTCTAAGCAAGAATTCCACATTCACATATGGTTTTTTTAGCAATAAAGTCAGAATAATTACCTAGTTTTTATTTACTTGTTTTTGTTTTTAATAAACTATATTATGGGATGAATACTGTATGAATTCTAAAAGAAAGCCACATAGATCTACATTAACATCAAGGGAAATAAAATACCACAAGGAAAAACCCAAAGCTCACGCTACTACAGTATGGAGAAAACTGTTTCCCACTAAAGAAAGTGTGATTTTTATCAAGGTCCATGCATATTTAATGAGGCTGTTAGCTCAAGACAAATATCACTGTGCATGTTATTTACAAAGGCAACTTAAGTTTTAGGAAAATGGATTCCTGAAACTATGAAAGTAAATTAAAGTTGGTGTAGCCAAAACCACATGTAGGAAGCTTGAACAAAATGTGTTTTCTCTGCAACAGGTTCACAAAGTAAATAGTAAATACTATTTTACTAAATTGGAAAATAGCTACTAAAATAATTTCCTTTCTCTGTCCCTTCCTTCTTTTCTTCCTTCCTTCCTCCAACCTTCCTTCCTTCCCTCCTCCCCGTTCTCTTTCATCTTTTGCAAATGGCTTTACCTAGAAAAATGTGCACAATAAGCACAATGGTTATTTGATAAAATAACTTTAGGATTTCATATGTGTCAGCAAAAAGCAAGAGTTACATATGATATTAAGTTGTACTCATAACAGCATCTTGAAAGAAGACATTGATCCAAGTGAGAGATCATTCTCTCTGGACCACAGGCTTAATGTTGAAGACCATACACCCATGTGGTAGATTTCTAAATCACCAAAGGAAGCCAGGACTTACCCCCACCCTGTCTCACACTCCCACTCTGATCGAAAAGAAAATAATTAAACTAAGTGGGGGGGGGGACCCTTCAATTCCTTAGGCCTGTCAACGTAGCTTTTGTTGACTTTGGATTTGGACACTATCAAAGGCCATGCTCCGATTTTTTATTATGTGTTTTTAATTATGATCACAACCATTTCACTACATGAACATTGTTGCCTATTTTGCCATCATTTCTTCGATCTTATATCAATAGCTCCAAGTGGACTCACTCTGTTTTCTATATCATAAAGTCTTGGTCCAAGTATTCAAAGATATGTAACTCCAAGAAATGTGATCTGATGTTTTTGAAAACTAATGTAAATTTAAGTTTGACATGTTAGTGACTTAAGCAATTAAGGCTGCATCCAAGGAGCTGATAGAAATTTGTGAATTCGGTGTGAACAATCTCTCTTCTTTCGCTGTGGCATCTGAGCTGACAGGCAACTAACAATGGTGGACTAGCTCTGCAAATAATGTGTTGTTCCTGTTAGTTTTAGAAGAGTTAAAAACTACTAGAGGAAGTTAGGAGTTTTACATCAGATATAGAAAGAAAAGTACACTGTACGCACATGCAATTGACTGAATGATTGAGGAGGCCAACGTGAAGCACAGGGAAAGCTAATGCCTACTAATCCTGTCAATGCCCAGGAGAGAGAATAATGCAATTTATGCCAGCACTTCGACTGGTTGCGATATTATGCACATAGATCTTATTAACACAAATTTTCAAAACCGGAATATGCAAAAGCTGCATATCAAAGCATAAGACATACTTAACTGAAAGAAGGCTGAACAACTTTTAAATGCAAGCATATTTTTATCTACCAGTTTACAGCACATTTGCAGGAGTGTTATTTCTTCCTGTTGAACTGTGCCTTGTTTACTTGTCATATATTATAGATATTCTTCCAGAATCCCATGGAAATAATGACAGTTCATCAATTTCAAATGCAACGTGATGTAATTGTAGACTCAGAAATGGTTAGTAAGGAGCTTTAACTAAGAAGAATGACATCATATCACCACCTTCATTTCACGGAGGGCTCAAACAGAGTTACCACTCTTGCCTAGAAATGGGTGGGTTCTTGCTCATAGTTCAAGGTGTGACAGCTGATTAAAGCAAGCACATTTTTTTTGTGTAAGCAAGTATACATTAGGAGGCATGATATTTCCCTCCATCTATTTTCAGTTTATAAGGCAGAGTATAGATGATCCTGAATTTAAAAAAAAAATAAAAGGAAGATTTTCTACCCTGCCAATGCAGAGAGTAGGCAGCAGGGCTCGAATCTAGGAAAAAAAGTGCTCACCAACCAACCAATGCGCCTCACCCTCTTGGGGACAGAGGCCCTTGCAAAGCTTTACAAAAATGTTTAAAGTGCTTTGCCCACTTTCCTCTTAATGCTTCCTGGGGCACTTCAGCTCCTCTGAAGTCCTGCAGCATCATTAAAATCGAGAACATCTCTGGGAAGGACTGCCATCCCAGACTGAGAAAAACGGCACAGAATCCTTCCCTCTGTGTCTGGTCGGAACCCTGGTAACACCAGGGATGCACACTCATCTCTCAGCAATATTCCCACTCATCACATCTCACTCGCTGGACCAGGGACCTGTGGGCATACATGGAAGTGGCTCAGGAATCAATTTGGGAACATTAGAAGGAGAGGGTCAGGCAAAAAAAAATGCATGATGCTATAGTGAATGAAAACCTGGGAAAAACATGTCTTCTTCATCCACCCAGACAGCAACGGTGGTGGAAATGTTCCTTGTGTGATGATTTCGTTCACAGTGCATTCTTCCAGGGTGAGAACTGACCACTTCCTGTCTGCCAACCTCCTCCCCACAGGTGCAGGAAAGGATCGTGGACTTGATCCAGTAGGGGTGGGAGAGCCCTTGTATGTGGTTGAAGTGTGCTCGTTAACTGTGTTTTAGGGGGGAAAGTCTATCATGAATCAAGGATGGCTTGTTAGGATAAACGGGCAGATGTGTTAATCATTGACTGATTACAGTAAGAGAAAAAACTAGTAGATGCAAAGATAAATAACAAAGATTTGACTCCTGCTACTGCTATTGTCTCAATATCTATATCCCCATCACCTCTCCCTTCAAATTTATTTGTCAAAACCTGACACCCAACACAATGGTGTTGGGAGGTGGGGCCTTGAGGAAGTGATTGGGTCATTAAGGGTGAGCCCTCATGAATGGGATTGATGTTCTTACTAAAAATGACTTAGAGACATCCCTCACCATCCTGCAATATGACATGCAATGAGAAGTCTTCAAGCCAGAAGAGGGCCCTCACCCAACCATCCTGGCCCCCTGATCTCAGACTTCAAGCCTCCAGACCTGCTAGAAATTAATTTCCATTGTTGATAGCCACTCAATCTGTTGTATTTTGTTCTGGCAGCCCAAACAGACCCAGACAACTACTGTCTTCAGTTCACAGTTTTTGTTTTGTTTTTCATTCAGTAGGTTTTTCACTCATTAGTAAAAAACGAAATTTGGCAATCACACTCTTGGCCATGTACTGGAAGGAGTTGAAAATGAGCACATGTCTACAAACATACCTGCGCCCAGATGTTTACAGCAGCTTTATTCATAACCGTCAAACATTGGAAACAACCAAGCTATCACTCAATAGTGAATGGATAAACTGTGACTTCCAGACAATGAAATATTCAGTGCTAAAAAGAAGTGAGCTATCAAGCCATGAAAAAACATGCAGGAACCTTAGATCCCTATTACTAAGTCACAGAAGCCAATCTGATAGACTACCTACTGTGTGATTCCAACTATATGACATTTTGGAAAACGCAAAGCCATGGAGACAGTAAAAAGATCAATTGTTGCCAGGAGTGGGGGTTGGAGGAGATAAAATGGCAGGTCACAGGAATTTCAGAGCAGGAAAATGCTCTGTATGACATTATAACAATGGATCTGTCATTACGCATGTGTCCAAATCCATAGAATGAACAATACTGACGGTGTTGTTCATAAGGTAACAACCTTATGGTAACAGAGTTACACAAGGTAAACCATGGACTTGGGGTGGATGCGATTTGTCACTGCAGGTTCATCCATTAAAAGAACTGTACCCTTTTGAGGACTGATGTTGATGGCGGGGCATGTTATGCACACATGGGAGCAGGAGGTATCTGGGAAATCCCTGTATCTTCCTCTTAACTTTACTGAGAAAACTGGTGTAAAAAGTAGTCTTATAAAATAAATATATTCACCATGGGACTCTCAGAGAACACTGAGAATCCTTTTTTTAATAATCCTGATTTCCTCTTCCATTCATCTTAAAAACTTGATAAAAATCAGACCACAGATGAAACAATATGTCCATACAATATCAAGCATTCACTAATGATCAACCACCCATGACCCTGTGAACTCTGAAGCAGTTGAACAATTTGACATAATAAATAGTCTAGCTCAATAATGATAGTAATTGGTATAGGAGTAAATGATTACTCGCCACAGGATAAAGTTCAAATTTTTGAACAATTTAGCATTACGTTAACCCATATGTCATTGATGACCTTATAGAAGTAGAAATTCGAAAGAGACCCTGATGACAGGGTGATAAAGATACTCATTTAAACCAAAAGCAGTGGGCACTGGGAGAGCTCCGTCATTTGTTTTAATAGAATTGTACTGAACGCACACCACGTCCATGGCGTAAAAATTGTCACAAATGACTGATGATTTCCTAAATCATGGTATGAGTTTCAGACCATTTAAATAAGCCCATTAACCCACACAGTATTTCAATCATCACCTTTGTTCCTCGATGCAAATGTTCAATGTCAAATTTGCCTTGGAAATGGTAAGCACTTGGGCTCGCAGGTCTGAAAGGCGACTTCTCTTTCCACCAGTCACCCTGCGGTTGGGTGCTTCCGTCATTCCAGAAGGAAGAC
>PVKM010045468.1:0-11963 GCA_004027735.1 Carollia perspicillata
ACCTGTAACTAAGTGTCTGACTCCCCTGCTTCACGAGCCTCTATAGGGCAAAAATTGTTTTAAACATCTCTCAGTATTTTGGCTACACTGTTTTGCACGGTAAACCTCTTTTATTTGTTTAAAGATTTTATTTATTTTCAGAGAGAGGCAAAGGGAGGGAGAAAGAGAAGGAGAGAAACATCAGTGTATGGTTGCCTCTCATACACCCCCAACTGGGGACCTGGCCTGCAACCCAGGCATGTGCCTGACTGGGAATCTCACCGGCGACCCTTTGGTTCACAGGCCAGTCCACTGAGCTACACCAGCCAGGGCAGTGAAACTCTTTTATTAGTATCAACTTTATTAGTATTACTTTAACATTTTTACATGACCTTTTTTTAAGAGATTTTATTTATCTTTAGAGGGGACAGGAAGGAGAGAGGAAGAGAAACATCAATGTACGGTTGCCCCCATGCGTCCCCCTCTGGGATCTGGCCTGCAACCCAGGCATGTGCCCTGACTAGGAATTGAACCACGGTTGTTTGGTTCGCAGGCCCGAGCTCAATCCACTGAGCTACACCAGCCAGGGCTACTTTAACATCGTTTCTCAAGAAAGCAGTGTGCCTACTGTGGTTCCTATCCTCTGGAATTCCGTAGCCTCTACCCAGTCCTCCATTTAGATCTTTGATCTAGATTCTTCCTAAAGTTGTCATCCACGCATGCATTCCAGAGTTTCACAGGGTGTATAATTACCAGCAGCCCGGAGGAAGCCAGTGGCCCTTTACAAATATGGTTGCAGTTGCTTCACTTCCTGTACCATGTGACTCTCCCATAGTCATCACATGACCCATCCACTCTATTATGCCGGAATTAACCAGCACGACTAATCCCGTGTCTGCAGCTACCCAGGCACTCGTATCCCTGTTTTCATTTAGTGGACTCCCTGTCTCCTCCGAAGCTTGGGAACCCTGTAGTCTTCACGTCTGGCGATGGATCTTACAAGTCCTTCCAGAGAGGTGAGTGGGCCAGAGCTCTGAATTGATCTCTGCTTCTGGAATCCTAGCCATCCAGGTTCTGGAATTCAATGAATGACAAATTCCCCTCGAACTCAGGCCATCATGGCATTTCTATGGAGGGACAGGCCAAGGGAGAAATGGGTGGGAAGAGGGGAGGAGGAGGGTCCTGGTGGGGTGGACAGAGACTATCACTAACAGAGCACTTAGAGGGAAGGCTGTTACTAGCAGAGGGCCTGTTCCACCCCTATGAAAGGTGGGAGCCCTGGCTGGTGTGGCTCAGTGGATTGAGTGTGGCCTGTGAACCAGAGGGTTGCCAGTTCGATTCCCAGGCAGGGTACATGCCTGGGTTGTGGGCTGGGTCCCCAGGAGGGGGCATGCGAGAGGCAACCAAACATTGATGTTTCTCTCCCTCCCTCTCCCACTCCCTTCCCGTCTCTAAAAATAAATGAATAAAATCTTTTAAAAATAAATAAATAAAGGTGGGAGACTAGGCTGCCCCTCTGGGGTAGTAGAGGGATGGAGAGGGGAGGGGCTTGCCTTCCATCCCCTCCTCATTCTGTTCCCAGGAATGTCCTGACGCCCTGGGCAGGGTAGGCTTCATGGCTGCCACACTCACAGGATTGCTTCTACTTCAGGCAGTTTCTTGGGCATCAGGTGAGTGAGTCAAGGAGGCGAGAGGCAGCGCCAAGGCTCCCTTCTGCCTCGTGGTACTTTGGTATGCTTCTGGCAGACTGGTGGCAGACCTCAGTGGGTGCGCAACAAATGCTTTTGAGTGACGGAAAGGAAATTGAGGTGGGGGTCCAATGAGAGGGTTTTGAAACCCTTGTTCAGTCTCCCCTGACCAGCGTGTGGTCCCCCAGCTTCATCATTCAAGCCTTGCCTCTCCCTCCCTCCCAGGCGCCCACCCCTGCAGCCCTAAAAGCTTTGGCTACAGCTCTGTGGTCTGTGTCTGCAATGCGACATACTGTGATTCCCTTGATCCCCTGACCCTGCCTGCCCCCGGCACCTTCACACGCTATGAGAGCACACGCAGCGGGCGCCGAATGGAGCTGAGTCTAGGGACCGTGCAGGCCAACCAAACAGGCACAGGTACCCACTACACCCTCCACCCCGACCCAGGCTGGGGTCCTCCCGGAGCTCACTTACGCCGGTGGTCACGGGGTTTCTCCCTTGTGCACTGGCACCCTCAATTCCCTGCCTGTGTTCTCAGGGCTGTTACTGACGCTGCAGCCGGATCAGAAGTTCCAGAAAGTGAAGGGATTTGGAGGGGCCATGACAGATGCTGCTGCTCTCAATATCCTTGCCCTGTCACCCCCTGTCCGAAATTTGCTACTCAAATCATACTTCTCTGAAGAAGGTGAGGAGGAGGGGGACAAGATGACATAGTGCAATTGACTTTGACATGTCCTTTGATGCTGACTTCCACCCATCTCTGAGATTTGGGTCTTCTCTTAATGCTCAAATAAATAAGACTGTCCTACCCATCTGCCACTGAGTGGTCAGGGACTCGCAGGCTCAGAAGGCCTGTGTTTCACCCAGGTGCCTGGCACCTCAGGCTCCAACACAGGAGCCCAGACATAGTTTAGGACTGACGAGTGCTTGGCCAGGTCCCACGTTCTTCTGTTGACTCAGACTTCCAGACCTTGGTCTTTTCTGCAGGAATTGAATACAACATCATTCGGGTACCCATGGCCAGCTGTGACTTCTCCATTCGCACCTACACCTATGCCGACACCCCTGACGACTTCCAGTTGCACAACTTCAGCCTTTCAGAGGAAGACGTCAAGCTCAAGGTGAGCACTCCGGCTTCCTCAGGCCGTGGTGGCATTGATGCCCAGTGTTTGAAAAGCCTCAGGCTAGAGAAGTCTGCAGAGAGACAGAACTTGGCCCCTGTTCTTTCTGTTTTGTACTGGGGGTGGGAGGGCGGGAGGCTAGGCTTGACGCACTGGTCGGGCCAGTCAGTCTGTGTTCCAACTCTGGGTGTCTCTCTCCTCACTACCTTTGTTTCTAGATACCCCTGATTCATCAAGCCCTAGCGATGTCCCGGCGCCCTGTCTCACTCCTCGCCAGTCCCTGGACGTCACCCACTTGGCTCAAGACCAATGGGGCAGTGAATGGGAGGGGGTCGCTCAAGGGTCAGCCGGGGAACCTCTACCACCAGACCTGGGCCCGATATTTCGTCAAGTAAGGGGACAGCAAGGCTGTGGGATCCGGACCAGTAGGGTCTGTGTCTCAGCCTGACCCTGCTCATCTCACCTTTCTACCTTCTGTGCCTTTCAGACTTGGACCCCTAGCTTTTCCCTCCTCATTGGGCCTCCTACTCCTCAGGGTCTTGGTCCCCTTTCTTGGTCATGGTCAGATATACCCTTCCCCTACCAGGTTCCTGGATGCCTATGCTGAGCACAAGTTACAGTTCTGGGCAATAACGGCTGAGAACGAGCCTTCTGCAGGGCTAATTAGCGGGTACCCCTTCCAGTGCCTGGGCTTTACCCCTGAACACCAGCGAGACTTCATTGCCCGTGACCTGGGTCCCGCCCTGGCCAACAGTACACACCGCAATGTCCACCTGCTCATGCTGGATGACCAACGCTTGCTGCTGCCCCGCTGGGCCCAGGTGGTAAGGCCCAGGACCTCCATGGGTACCCCAGTGACCCTCAAATTCAGAATCCAAATGACGGGCTTCAAACAGAGTGCCCCCCCCCGCCCGAACTCTCAATTGGATTCTTAGAGCTCCCTGGGCCGGAGCCACCCCCTGGAGTGCTGGGGTGGTGGTGGTCCCCTCTGGATCTGCAGGGTCACCAGGATCCCCAGGATTGTCACCCCAACCTCCTCTAGTTGCACCCATCCCACTGCCTGTTTCCCTGGTCCCCTAGTGACTCTCCCAGAACCCTCCGCACAGGGCCCAGGCTCAGCGGCTCCCTTTTCCCAGTGGTCCTTCCCCTCCCTGTACAGGTGCTGGCAGACCCTGAGGCAGCGAAGTACGTTCATGGCATCGCTGTGCATTGGTACCTGGACTTCCTGGCTCCAGCAAAAGCCACCCTGGGGGAGACGCACCGCCTGTTCCCCGACACCATGCTCTTTGCCTCAGAGGCCTGTGTGGGCTCCAAGTTCTGGGAGCAGAGTGTGCGGCTAGGCTCCTGGGATCGAGGGATGCAGTACAGCCACAGCATCGTCACGGTGAGCCACCTGTGTCCCTGTGCGCACAGCAGGCCACCTGATCCTTCCCAGTCTCACCAAAGGCTGATGACAGGCCCTCCTCTCCAACTTTTCCCCAGCTGGCTTGCTCTTGGGGACATTTTGGGATATCACGATTCCCTATCTTGCCTTCCCTTCACAGATCTGTACGTCTCATCACCCTTTTTCTAAATGCTTGGGTCTCGAGCAGTTAGAGCTGCCTCAGATTTCTCAGCTTCTCCTGTGATGTCTCCTTCCTCACAGCCTCTCTCCTTAGGTGTTGAGGGTACAGAGCGCCCCTCACGGGGCTGAGGCGCTGCAGCCCATCTGTCTCGTTAACTACATTATCTGGGGACCCAGTGTGGAGCCTCTGTCTCTGCCCTGTTCCTGCCCTAGAACCTCCTCTACCATGTGGTTGGCTGGACCGACTGGAACCTCGCCCTGAATCCTGAAGGGGGACCCAATTGGGTGCGCAACTTTGTCGACAGTCCCATTATCGTGGACATTTCCAAGGACACATTTTACAAACAGCCCATGTTCTACCACCTTGGCCACTTCAGGTGAGTGGTGGGCGGGCACCCCCACTCCACACCAGGCCTAGCGTCTCACGCCCTGGCCTTACATCACTGCATATGAGGAACAGGAAGGTGTTTAGGGTGGGAACCCTGGGAGAGGCGCACCTATCCCTCTTGCACCATCGGGGCAGGAGATGACTTGATGGCATCAGACAGACAACCCTGAATGGTGGTGCTGGGGCTGGGAGGCAGGTGGGCAGGGCATGCCAGCAGCCTCACTCGAGACCTGGGGAATTAGAGCAGAGCTTTGGCACTGTTTAGGAGGGGATGACCTCTGGGTTGATGGGAGCTACCCTAGGGCCAGAAGGGCTGGGTTGGGGTCCCTGATGATGCCTGTTTCCACTTCAGCAAGTTCATTCCTGAGGGCTCCCAGAGAGTGGGGCTAGTCGCTAGTGAGAAGAATGACTTGGACACAGTGGCACTGGTGCGTCCGGATGGCTCTGCAGTTGTGGTGGTGCTAAACCGGTAAGAGTGGCAGCAGGGCCTGGGGACTGGGCTGAGGACAGGACGGTGGGTTCGGCAGGGTCACGCTCAGCTTCTCCTTCCCTCTTGCCAGCTCCTCCAAGGATGTGCCTTTCACCATCAAGGATCCTGCTGTAGGCTTCCTGGAGAGTATCTCACCTGCCTACTCCATTCACACCTATTTGTGGCGTCGCCAGTGATGGAGCAGATGCCTAAGCAGACACCTGGGCTCAACCTGGGCATTAAAGGGACAGAGTCAGCTCACGTGCTGTCTGTGGCTAAAGAGGGTACAGAAGGGCTGGGGTGAGCTTAATTGATGTAAGCCCAGGAGCAGTGGTTTGGGTGACTCACTCTCCCCTCTAGCTGGTGCCAGGGCCTGGAGGTCCCCCGGGAAAGGATTGGGAAGCCCCAGTGCCGCCCCCCCCACAGAACCCCCAAGCTTGTGTGTGTGCTCTGTACTGGTTGCCTGTGGAAACTGGGCCCAAGCCCAGGGTGAGCTCACTGTCTGTATTAACACAAGATGGGGCTGGGGGGAGGGTAAGGAAAGGAAGAGACTAGGAAAGCTGGACCCAGAACTGAGGACTGTTTGTCTTTCCTAGAGATGGAGAACTAGGCCCTTGCAGGAGCGATGTCAGCATCAGGGCACAGGCAGCTAATTAGTCAAGGCACCCAGAGAGCCCCTAGCCCCCAGCGAGGAAAACGGTGGCCCCTTAAAGGACAGACTGTCTGATCCCAGTCAATGTGAGCAGGTTTATTCTGAGGAGGTGGGTCACCCATTTCTGGCTGTATTGACAACGGGAGACACAGGGGCCTCTGGAATGCATGAGAGTAGAAAAATCACTTCTGGGAGCACGAGGGCAAATCATTCCTCTTCATCTTCCTCAGCCATGGCCAAGGCCCGTGTGCCTGGGGTCCGGGCAGGCGCTGCCCGCTGGATAGAGACAATGCCACTGAGCAAGGCATAGCCCACCATGGCCGCCAGCCCCGCCAGCACGGATAGGATCTGGTACCGGCGCCGGTACGGCTCCTCCTCAGTCTCTGGCCCTACTGACGTCTGGCGTGGAGGTGGCATCTCCGCTGAGGCACAAGGAAGGAAGGTGGGCAAGGAGGCCAGTTCCTGGATCCCTGCCCACTCTCCTCAGGGCCCGTGCCCACACCCCTTGATCTGCCCCTTACCTCCATCCCAGGGAAAATAGAGGCTGAGGATGTGGGTACAGTAGGCACAGAGGTTCTGCAGCCCCCGAAGATGGGCCTGGAGCTTCCCACTGGGCAGCTTTATCTGCAGCAGCAGGGCCAGGTAGCTAAAGACAAAGGCATCCAGGGAGGCGGGGCTGAAGCACAAAGAGAGGGATACGATGGAGGAGGATGACTTTGGCAGGGCGCGTAGAGATGGAGTCGGAAGAAGATTTGGCCCTGGGAGGTCGGCTTTGGGCAGCAGGGACCACCAGGGTGGAAGAGGACACTGTTCTGGGCCTTGTGTGGGGAGGGCCCCTAGGTGGCGCCAGCCTGGCCCTGAATGGGACTCTATCCCAGGGCTGCATAAAGGGCACATTGAGCACCCCACAGGCCTGCAGGCCCCTCCTGTGCCTGGCGGCCCTCCCACCCTGCTGTACCACTGAGGCGGCTCTAGCCCCACACACAGCCCCACTGTCACCGGACCCAGTGTCTGTCCTGAGGACCTCTTGTCCAGAGCTGAGCCCACCATGCCCCTGCAGCTACATCTGAACCTTCATCTCCTTCCAAGCCACCTCTAATTCCCCTGGAGTCAGACTCACGCATCTCCAAAGAAGAATTTCTGAGAGCCCAGGCGCTGAGAGAGGAGGGTCAGGCATTCCCGAGCTTCTTGGTACAGCTGCAGGGAGGACACAGGTAGGCTTGTGGCTTGGGGCACCATGCCACCTCCCCTTCCAGGCACTCCCACCCTGGCCATTAGCTCCAGGGCTCGTCTCACACAATAGCTCCCTATCCCAGAGGTACCTCCTTCTCCAGTTCTTCCTCATTCTCAGGCCTGTGCTCCCCACACAGCAGCTGCAGCCGCTCCATGTGCTGCCGCTGCATGCGGCCAGGCAGGAAGAAGTTGAGGGGAAAGGGCATGGCCTCTGCATACCACTTCCGGGTCACTTCCACATAGTTCTTGGCATCTATCCAAAAAGTATGTACCTGGGATCGGGTACGTAGGAAGGAACAGGCAGGTCTGAACTAGTATACCTACCTGACTCAGGGTGGGCTTCTGATCCCCATGCTGCTCCAAGGCTGGAGGTGAGGGGTCGGGTGTGTGTATCCCTGGCCCCCTACCCCACTGGCCATGAACACTGGGAGGTCTGGGCACACTTACCAGCACTGGGAGCAGCTTCTCCTCCAGCAGAGACATGAAGGCCAAGGTGTCTGCCCCTTGTCGGGCAGACAGATCATAATCGGCATTATACTTCTGTGGAAGAAATGTCCATAATGAGGTGGAAGCTGAGGGACCCCAGGGGCATCCTGTCTGGTACCCCCCTCACTGGCCTCTGAGTACAGCAGAGGTAGAATAAGGGTTTTTTTCCTGCTGAGGCCCCTCAGCCTGGGCACAGCTAGTAGCCTGTTGCTGTTGGCGGACAGCCTGGGCCTTGGAGCCTCCTGGCTGTCAAGGTCCCACGCCCATTGCGGGGAGGAAGGAAGGCCTAGCCGCAAACCAGGAGCAGCTTCCAGAGTTTCCACGGAAAGGTGGCAACATGCCTGCTGACAGCAACTTTCTAACGGTAACTTCCCCAATCCAGGCACCGCAAAGCCCAAAGTGGAGCTCAGAGGCAGGCTGGGCCTCCATCCATGCCTCAGGACCTAGGGGCACCATCCTCATGCTCCTGGGACCCAGTGAAGCCAGGCCCAGGGCCCTCTGGCCTGTTCTCTCAATGTCCATCTTGGCTATTTCCTCTACTTCATTCTCTGGCCCAGGCCCCACTGCCACCACACATACATTCCAACTGTATCCCCAGCTCTCAGGCTGCCTCATCTTTCTAGGCTCTAGTGTCTGTTGCTTAGCAACTCCCTCCGCATCCTGAGTAAGCTTTGTCCCCAAATGACCTCCTGAGCATGATCCTTAAATCTCCCTGAGCCTCATTTTCTCCCCTGCGGAATGGGGTACTAATCTCTTTCTGTCAATGTGGCTCTGTTAGGGAAAAATTCTGAAAACTGGAAGAGTTGTGCTTATACATAAGTAAACAGCAGTGTCCCAGTCCCTGCCAGGAACCTTGGCTTCACCTGGATCCCCTCTCTCCATGCTTCTCAAGCCTCCATTAATTCCCCAGCTCCTTAATTTTGGGGAAAGTAGAAATGAAGAAGAGGGTCCCACTTCTCACAATGTGTTTCCTTTTGGAATCAGACCCTGAAAGCTAGAAGAACCCTTAGAAAGCATCCTAGCTAATGCCCCTAGTTTTACAAATAAGGAGCTTAGGGCTCTGAGATGTTAAGTGACTTGCCAAAGGTCACACAAGTCAAAGAGAGAGTGAAGGGCATAGCCTAGGCCTCCCCATTCTTGTAATGCTCTTCCAACTTCCCCACCATGGCTCTAAGCCTTGTCCATCCTGAGCCCCATGTCCTACATGACCTGGTCCCTGAAAAGAGGCAATGGTCTCACTTCAAGGGTCTTATTTGAGCCAACTGCTCTCTTCTATATTCCTTTTCCTTCCTTGTGTCATCAGCCTGCTTATCTCTCCCTCTCCACCCGACAAGCCGAAGGCATTGTGCCTTCAGATGCCCCCAAAGTGCCCCAGCTTAATCTTTGGCCTACTACTTATAGCATCATACCAACAACGTGTGTGCCCCTCCCCCCACTGCACTGTGTGTTTCTTGAAGCGCTGGGTCACCTGCATCTAGCTTGGCATATGCTTGGTACTCAATAAATGTGTTGTACTGAATTGACTGAACTCTTCTCCCCAGCAGCCCCCTTAGCCATGCCACCTACCTCTTTTCGAAGGTGGGTGATGATCTTGTGTGGTACCGAGATGACCTCTCCATGACTGGTTCGAAGGGCAGGCAAAGTCCCTGACATTGAGAAAGAAGTGTGCCCACCAAACCCTTAGCTATATATCCACACATTTGGACCATATTCCTGTCTGTCTCCTGTCTCTCCCCTTGTATACTCCCTTCCTTACACCCCCCCGGGGGCACTGGGTACCTGCAGGGCTCCGCCAGGGGTTGGTGATCTTGTGCACTTTGAGCGGGGCACCAGTAAACCTGGCGTAGGTCTGCAGGGAAGGAAGCAGAAGGCAGAGAGAGGCCAGGGACATGGCCCCACAGGGGAGTCAAGAAAAGAAACACTATTTAGCCCTGGCTGCTGTGCCGCGGTGGATTGTGTGCTGGCCTGCAAACTGAAGGGTTGCTGATTCAATTCCCAGTCAGGGCACATGCCAAGGTTGTGGGCTGGGTCCCTGGTGTGGGGTGCGCGAGAGGCAACCACACACTGACGTTACTCTCCCTTTCTCCCTCCCTTCCCCTCCTTCTAAAAATAAGTAAAAAAAATTTTTTTTAAAGAAAAGAAATAACATCGAATACCTTTTGTGCTATGATCTATGCTTAGTACTTGATACACACACGCACACACAGAGGTGAACCTTACTGTGCCTACTTCACAACGAGCAACGCAGGGCTCAGAGATTATGGACTGTCCATGGTCGCAAGTCAGGCAGGAAAATCCATCTCCTCTCCTATCATCTACCTGGTGAAACCTGTCCTCAGAAGTTTTTCTAATGAGTATATCCCTTTTCTTGGAAAAACTGACCGTGCCCTTTTTTGGCAGTCTCTGGGGCCTGTCTGTACTTACACCTTAGCACCTGAATGTTTTATTACATTTATTTGCTGACCTTTCTGCCTTTCCATAAACAATGCCAGAGGGTCCAAGTCGTACTTATTTTTGCACGGCAATGTTTGGTATTTGGAAGAGGGCTAATATGTGCTTGTTAAATAAAGGAGCGAATGAGTGAAGTGAACTAGTCTGACTCCAAAGCTCTTTCAGCAGAACTCTGCTGTGGGCCTTTTCGTTCAATAAACAATAAGCTCAATAAATGCTGTTTAGTGAGGAGGAAGAAAGAGAGGCTGAGGAGAAGCCAGGAATGCCAAGCCCGAGAACCCTGAGACTGTTCAGCTTTAGTAAAGATCTGCATGAAGAAACAACGCCCAGAGAGAAGGAATCGTCCCAAGGTCACACAGCCAGTAAGTGGAAAAGCAAGGATTAAAACCCATATCCTGAACCCCCGCCCAGCCCTCTTTTTATGGCTACACAAAACCTAGGTTTCTAAGGTATAGGGCACTAAGCCCATACTGGCCTTGGACGCTCTTTGATTGCCTCAGTTTCTCCCACTTCGCCCGTTTGGAGGCGCCCTGACAAAATTCAGATGACCAGCTAGTTCGGGCCCCTTCCCTAGTCCTCCAGGGCGCAGCAGAGGGCGCCAGCACCACCCCTCACCAGTACCGCCAGGCTGTCCAGGTCCACTGACGGCAAACCCCAGCCCCCCGACCAGCAGAACAGCTCCATGGGCGCCGCCATCTTGCCCGCCCTCTGTCCCGGAAGCACCTCCCTTTGCACTTCTGTTAGCTCCTGCGCGGACCCGCCCCCCTACTGCTGCTCCGCGGGCAGCTAGAGGAGGGCTGAGGGTAGCTTTGGGGGAGGTGTGTCTTCTTGTGGCCCTGTGGAGGCCTGGTTGCGGGGGCGGGGCTGAGGGCCTCTGGGGAGGGCGGCCACCGCCTTATCCAGAGACAGCTCCCGAAGAGGGGGGAAGGGTTCTCGACCTGGAGCGCCTCGGAGGGTTGAGATGCATGGGCCGAGAGGGGATCCCGAAACCCCCGAAAGAGTGGCAGGCCTGGGAGAAGGGGGTCTCGTGCGCCTGGGCTGGCCCTGGGGGTGTCTCGCAAATCTGCACGTGGCCTGGACTGCTCTAGGGCCCTTGAGGCCTTGGCCCTGAGCCGGGGATGCGGGGGGGATCCCCCGAGGCGCATGTTTTCCACAGCGCGTTATGCTTGGAGCAGGCCCTGCGCCGCCTGTCGCCATGGAAACAAAACAGGGGTGGTGGTGGCCGCCAGAGCGAGGCCGGGCTAAGGCCTGGGTGGGGGGAGGGGAGGTGGGGCTCGTGGGTTGTTGCCTTGGTAACGGGACTGAGGTGCCCCTCCGCTTCGTCGGGGTCGTGGACTGTCAGCCAGTACCCCCGCGATGTTCCCAGTTTAGCCCCCTTTCCCTGATCCACACCTACTCCTGTCTCTGGTGGCCCTTTCTTACCTGATTTCTTCACTCCGACCTCACTCACCATTGTTTTAGACTTTCCCTCCAGTTCCCATTGGACCCTTCCAGGTTTTCCTAGGAATGAGGGGAAAATGGGGGCACAGGTACACGTCAGGGGACCCTCACCCTAATAAAGAGCACTTGCCATGTTAGAGCCGCACACTTCACGCCCTGTGGGCAAACTGGGCGCTAGAGCAATCTAGTTTCCACCACTCCCTTGACTTCTGATCATGCCAGCTGTAGAATAATGCCCACTGTCGGGCACTTTCCTGCCAGAGGTGTCTGCTTCCCCCAGCTGTGACTTCCAGAAAACAGCATTTTGTAGTGGCCCCCAACAACGAGGTGTCAGGAGAGGGGAGGCAGCAGAATGAGAGGACCACTGGGGAGAGGCAGAAGGCAAGGAGGCCTCCGCTCTTCCCCAGTGCCCTTGGTTCCTGGAGCTGGGGATGCCTCCAGGGTGATTGGCAGCTCTTTGTTGCAGCCCCCCCTCACCCTCCTGCTGCCCCC
>PVKM010045469.1:0-11957 GCA_004027735.1 Carollia perspicillata
TTTAAAAAAACAAAAAGGACACAGAAAACATGATATTGACAGGAGGAAGAAATCAGCCTGCCTCTGAGACCTTTACCCCTAACTCAGATAAGTGTGTCTCAGGAGGCAATTTTCCTGTCATCCCCCTGAAAGCTTTTGATATCGTGTGACACTCTGCTCAGCATTTTAGTGCCTGGATTCCCCCACCTCCTTTCCCCACATGCTAGTTCAATGGATTGGGCAAATATCAAAGTTATAATGATGCTACATATCACCACGGGCAAGGGACAGCCCTAAAAACAAATAGTGTGCATTGTGGTTCTGCTCAGTGAGTAAGAAAATGTGACACAAATAGCTGTCATTTTTGAGCACTTGACTGCGTACCAAACACTAAGTGTTTGGAGTGAAGGATTTGTCTTATTTCATTCGATTGTTTATATTGTTTTGTTCAATCCTGTGTCCCAAATGCCTAGGTTAGACCCAAAGTAGGTACTTGGTAAATAGCTTCTGAGAAATGAATGAACAATCCTGACATAAAGATTATTAATAGCCCCATTTTCTAGACAAGGATCCAAAGGCTTGGAGAAACTAATTTTTCAATGTGAGGCCAGCAGGAAGTAGGGAATCCAGATTTCCCATGTGCTTTCCAACTATAACAGCTAATCCTCATGGTCCCCTTTTCCAGTCCGAAATGTATCTTGATTAAGGGTCCATGAGATTGCCTAACCCAAAAGCACAAATGCTTAATAAACCCCAAATCAAAGGACAGTCATTCTCACAGCCATACGTCTCTACTGACTTTCCAGATGCTGTTCAGAATGAAAGAACAAAGAAACCTTTCTTCAAAATGACACTTGCCCTTTAAATGTGAAAGTTGTCGGGTACTGTGTTTCTTTCCCTAGGTCAGGATTGCTGCATTTCCACTTACTTTTTAGTCGAGGATGCACAGGGAATATGCACAGGCTGGAAGGACCAGCTCTGTTCTGCTGGTGGAAACACTGGTTTGGTTACTGTCCTGACCAGGCTGCTGGTTGGACTGCAGGGGTGTAGAGTCGTCAGTAGCTCTGCCATCTCACAAGGCTTCCCATCCTCGTACCGGAAACCAGAGTCCCTGAGGGGGACGGGAAACCTGGGCAAGAAAGTAATATGGGAGTCAGAGCCCTTGATGAAAACAACGATAAGTGCTATTTATTGCAAACTCTTTCAATGAATTTTCATACCAAACCTTTGTATAAACAGTAGCATTATTGTGTTTAATGTCCGATGAGAAAAGTGAGGCTCAGAGAGATTAATCATCTTTCCCAGAAATCACACAGCTCGACATGAGAGAAGAATTCTGCCACCTGCCCTGAAAATCGGCAGGAACATGGAGAAGTCCTGTGTGTGGGTGAAATGCTGGGCTTTCGGAGACTTGGATTTAGGTCCTGCATCTGTTCCTCACCAAATGTGTGTTCATGGGCTCATTCCTTCCCTGCTCTGAGCCTCGGTTCCCTCACCTGAAAATGAGGAGATTGGACCGTATTGGCGCATTGCATGGGGGGCTGCACCTGTGGAGAGCTGGTATTTGGAAAAACAGAATAGGGGAACCTCAGGTAGACTGAAGCGGGGAGAAGACATTGAGGGGGTCATAGGAGGTGATGTTGGATCTGAGATTTAAAAGAGAAGTAAGAGTTTGTTGGACTGGTTAAACGGGGGAAATGCATCTCAGGTAATGGGAGCAGCATATTCTAAGGGATGGACTAGTGACACAATGAGAAAACCATGAGAAAATGACATGTTCAAGGAAAGGCAAGTGGATGGGATCCATGCACCCATTCAGCAAACATTTACCAGTAGCACATGCGACACAGACACATTCTAAAGTGATAGGAAGAGGTGAGGGTGCGAGGCAGGGATGGGTGGGGGAGATCATGGAATGCCTACTGTACTAAACGAAGGAGCTTAGCATTACCTTGAAATCTATGGTGAGATCTAGGAGGATTTTAAGCAAGGGAATCACATGAGCACATGATAGTCTGACTGGAGGCAGGGAGAGCAGTTAGGGTGTGGTGGATGAGCAGGGGAAAGGAGAGACCACCCCGCATTGGGGCAAGGTCAGTGCTGATGAAGGTAAGGTGACAGATGCCAAAGACACTGAAGTGGTGAAAACTACAATATAGAATTCATCATTGGCAAGACATAGAAGGAGAGGGAAAGGAAAGTATTCAGAGGATGGATTGATGAATGAATGGGCGAATGATAGGTTTGGATGTCAGCAGCTTAGGTCTGCTTTAGACAAAATAGAACTCACATTTTTTCTCATATTCCATGAAGAAACATTATGGCAACTCCAACATTCTCCCAAGTAGGTGACTCTAACTTTATATCCAAGAACACTTGTAGTATGCACATTATGAACTACTTTGAGCTTCAGAATTACATTTAAATAATGTCCTGTGTTACCGCTGGAATGCCCCGTGAATTACGAGTTGTGGGCAGAGAATGATCCACAAAACCAGGCAATGTGAAACCTACTTCTCCGCATCTTTTTAACTTGCAGCCTGGGGGGAGGTGGGGGTTGTCTTCAGCAGATCACTTCTCTCTGCCTCCCCACCTTTTTTTTTTATCTATATATTAAGGTAATTGAGTTAGATGCTGTGGGAGTTTCTCTCCAGCTCTAACACTTTCTATTTGGAATTAAATGTCTTCATGATATTATCTGGAACACCAAATTCGTGCCTTATCAAATGCATTAATAATAACGAGCATGTCTGCCATTTACGTAGATGAATTATTTGATTAGGATAACTTTTCTGTTTAGCTCAATACTTTATTTCAGTTACTAAATTGCCTGGATTCAAACCCAGCCCTGCCAGCTCCTAGCTGTGGAACCGTGGACCAGTAACGTAGCCTCACTTTGTGGATCTATTACTTTTCAGAAGATATTTAAGAGCATAAACGAATGTGCTATTGAAGGGGATAAAACAGGAAACAGTTACAGGGTTAGACTTCAGTTCTTTTCAACTCTCTCTTCAGCCTGCTCTCCTGCTGCTAGAGCTAGAATGACTTTGGTCTCTGGTTATATCTCTAGAATAAGATAAAAAGAATGTCTTCATTTTCCTAACATTAACATTCCCCCAGAAACCTGGGGTTGACTTGGTAGACACTCAAGACTTAGCAAGCACTGTCCCTTCCTGCCTCACTGCACCTACACCTGGACTCCAGGAACCTTGGGACTCACACTTACCAAATCCTGAAACCAGGATCAAAACTGATTTTGCAAACATCAGGTTTATGTTTCCGAATTTGATTCACTAAAACAACTTTCCATCACCATAGATGACAGAACCCAATCTTTTTTAAAATTACAAATCAAGTAACTGTAAAACATTCTTCTGACCTGTCATATCACCCAAAAGTCCACCATAAATATCATTTTAATCAAGTCCTGCTGTAAAGCTAATACCTTGTTTTCACCAGCTAATGTCAGACCATTTCCCAAACCTACAAGAATGATAGACACACCAAAGAATGCACTTTATGAATGGATCAAGTACAGGAGAAAGAGAAAGCAACAATAAAAGATAAATTCTACTGTGGCATAATTTTCCCAGGGACTCAGACCAAGTTATGATGCACAGAGAACTGGGGATTCTACTCTCCAGAGCTTACACGAATGCAGAGAATGCCAAATGAACTAAAAAATTAGTGTATAAAAAGGTCCAAAGAAAAAGAATGTGAAATCAACCATGTGAGTCAAAGCACTTTTTTGTTGGTTACCTTCTAGCTTCCAGGCAAATTCCACGGCAATAATAATAGCTAAAATAAAGCATAACAGTGTCAAACACCTGTACAGGTGTTAAATACATGTACCAAGTACACTAAAAAGGAGCAGAAAATAGACAATCTTCCTCATTACCTTCTCCAAACATCATCAACTCAACAGACCACACACAAAAAAAGGTTTTGTGTTTTTTTTCTTTTCACCACCCACTTGGGCTGTGGCATTAACCCTTTGTATTCAGGAAGCTAGAGAGGCACTGAGCAACCCTCCAAAGCACAGGAAGGGCCCTGGCTGATGTAGCTCAGTGGGTTGAGCACGGGCTGTGAACCAAAGGATCGCGGTTCGATTCCCTGTCAGGGCACATGCCTGGGTTGCAGGCCAGTTCCCAGCAGGGGACCCACGAGAGGCAACCACACATTGACATTTTTCTCTCTCTCCTTCCCTTTCTCTCTAAAGATAAATAAATAAAATATTTTTTTAAAAAAAGCACAGGAAGGGTGGGTTGGCTAGGAACACTAGTTTGGCCAGGGATAATCTTCGACATCAGAAATGATATTTTTCTTGCCCTGGCTGGTGTAGCTCAGTGGATTGAGCGTGGGCTGTGAACCAAAGGATTGCAGTTCAACTCCCAGTCAGGGCACATGACTGGGTTGCAGGCCAGTTCCCATGAGAGGCAACCATACATCGACATTTCTGTCTCTCTCCTTCCCTTCCCCTGTAAAAGATAAATAAATAAAATATTTTTAAAAAAGAAATGATATTTATCTCCGAGTGTGGGACAAATTAAATTTGAGATGGCTCTAGAGGGCCATCTGTCTTCCAAGAGCCCCAGCATATACATCCCACAAAAGGGAATGTTAGGTCTCACATGTGAAAGAGTACTGAATTTTATCTGAATGGTTTATTATTTGGGAGTTTGGGGATGGAATGGTTTGAAAGACATAGGATTCTGATTTATCAAGATTTGATTCTGTTAGTGAGGAATTTTGGCTACGGTTCTGCGACTGCTATCCGGTAAGTCGTTTGACAGGTGCTTTCCCCTGACTCAGACACTTCCTCAACCTTTACACCTTCCTCTCCAAGCCTGGTTCCATGTGAAACCAACACCCACCAGGAGCTCGTGAGGGAGAGATTGATAAAAATGCTGATTCCCATAGGCATAAACTGAAACTTAAGAGGAAAAATCACGCAGTCATTAAAAGCACCTGCTTTGGGGATCATAGTAGCAGTATGACCTTGACCAAATTACTTGACCTTTCAGAAACTGGTTTTCATCATGTATAGAATGGAAATCAAAATACTAACCTGAAGGGCAAATATAAGTCTCAAACACCATGATGTCTGAAAAACACTCAGCCTGGTGCCTGGCATATGATAAGCAAACCATGAATGGAGGTTACTCTTATAAGTGAACTATGAGGAACAGAAATAGGAAAAAGTAGAACTCAGAAAATGGGCAGAACACCAGTCCTATGGATCCTCTAGACCTGGCACAAACCTGGAGCTGTGAACAGCACAGAGTGAAGAAGAAAGTGAGAGTGGCTTTCTACTAGATCTTCTGTGAGCTTGAGAAGGCAGCCACAACCCTGCCTTCTTATCTCTGTACGATAAATGCCTAGTAGCATAGATTTTGGCACATGGAAGACATTCAATGAATGTTTGAATCAGTTCAAAATCAACAAGGTTAAAAAACATAATAACAATAACATCCAACACTTCTGTAGTGTTTACTAAATGCCAAGTATACATACATAGCACACACTTTAAATAGCTTAACTCATTTAATCCTTGTATCAACTCTACAAGGAATATCCTACTAGTATGTTTATCTTAGAGAGGATGGAAATAAGACGTAGGAGAGGGTACTAGTTTCCCCAGTTCCACACAGCTAACGAGGGGAGAAGTGAAATTGAAACCCATGCCTCCTGACTTTTGATTCTATACAACTGTATTACCTACCTCAAAAAAGGCATGTGAGAATTTTTTAAAATCATGCTTATTTTGGGAAGACTGGAATGTACAGAATGTTTATCTTTCAGTTAGTTCACTTCCTTCTAGGCCTTTTTTTCTATCCTTACTGAAGCAGATATGACCACAGCTTACAGACAAGGTTGACAGGGAGCTTGCTTTTGATGGGACTGGTTACTTAATTAACTCTGCTACAAACCTTTTTGTAAAGAATTTTTGCAAAGTGAAAATCAAAAACATATTACTTGCAAGTAATGGTGTTCAACCCAAAAGGTGGAGTTCTTTCCAGCCTGTTGTCACAGGGACTCTGACAGAGCTTTCTTCCTGGAATTTAAGTCTGGAATGTGGAAGCTGATACTGCTTAATTGGCACCGAGACCCTGACTTTATATGCTGCAGAACAGTCCACTGCTCCCATCTCTAGCATTACTATGCCCTCCACAAGCTACTCAATACCTTTTTCTCCCTCCCTCCTCCACATCTCCCAACTAGGAGTCTATTTGGAAAATGCTATTAAACATAGCAGGGGACAGTAAGTACTTGTTTTTTTTTCCTTTGAGTTCTTGCTAGTTTATTCCTCTGGGGCCTGTGAGTTACAATCTACAAAAAGTAGAGTCTGTGCTTTTCGAGAGCAGTTAATAAAGTGTTACAGCTCAAACGTGTGTGTCCTCTGCTCATTGCTGCTCTCCAAACACAGTATTTACTAAGCCTTCCTACATATTGGAAAGAATATACCAAGTGTGAGAGCTGGAAGCCTTTATTTTCCCCTGATATTGACCTGTAATATCCAAGTCAGTCCCCTTATTTCACAACATCACTTCCCCTAGGAATAGATAGGTGTTTGGTTTGAATACAAATTCATGAACTTTCCCCATCCCTACTAGATTGCAATTTCCAAGGATAGGATCCAAGATGTTCTGTTTTTAAAAGTTCTTCCAAATATATCTGTTGGTCAGTCACATTGGGAATCAGTGAACTAAGTCAGGGTATACTCAAAAATAGTGGGTAACTGCATTCCAATAGAAATTTTACCTTTCTAGGTGGTAAATATTAATAAAGATACAACTCAATAATGAAAAGACAAATGACCTGATTGAAAATGGGCAACCGATCTGAACAGACATTTCTTCAAAGATTATATACAAATGGACATAATAAACACATGGAAAACTCTCAAGGTCATTAGCAGTCAGGGAATTGCAAATTAAAGACTATTAGGCTAAGTGAAATAAGCCAGTAAGTGAAAGACAAATACCATATGATCTCATTTATAAAAGGAATCTAATGAACTAAATAAACTAATGAGCAAAACAAAACCAGAGACATGGAAATATAGAATAGCCTGACAGCTGCCAGAGGAAAGGGGAGAGAGAGGAGGGGTGGGAAGAAGGGGAAGGGATTAGTCAAAGAACATGTATGAATGACCCATGGACATGGACAACAGTGTGGGGATTGACTGTGGGAGCAGGGGGTGGGCTGGGCAGAGGGAGGGCCAAGGGGGATAAATGGGAACAACTGTAATAGAACAAATGAGAATAAAAAAACCCACATAAGATACCATTCTATACTCATTAGGGTGGCTATAATTAAAAACACTGATAATAACAAGTGTTGACAAGGATTTGAAGAAATTAGAGCCCTTGTACCCTATGGGTGGGAATGAAAAATGGTGCAGCCACTGTAGGAAACAGTCTGGAAATTCACAAGACATTAAACACAGAGTTACTGTATGACCAAACAATTCTATTCTTAGGCATATACACAAAAGAGATGAAAGCATACGTCTACACAAAAACTTGTACAAAAATGGTCATGGCAGCATTTATCATAACAGCCCAGAAGTGAAAATAATCCAAGCATCTATTAACTGATGAATGGATACATAAAACAGAGTGTATCCATAAATGAAATATTAATTGGTAATAAAAAGTGAAGTACTGAAAGATACCATAACATGGATGAACCTAGAGCACACTATGATAAGTGAAAGAAGCCAATCACAAAAGATTATATTATAAGATTCCATTTATATGATATTTCTATAATAGGCAAATCTATGCAGATAGAAAGTAGATTAACGATTGCCCAGGGCTGGAGGGAAAGAGTGAAGAGAAGTTGAGGACGACTGCTAATGGGTGCAGGTGTTCCTGAGAAGGGCCATAAAAATATCCTAAAATTGATTTGGTAGTGGTCACACAACTCTGAACACACTAAAAACCATTGCACTATGCACTTCACATGGATGAATGGCATAGTATGTGAATTATATCTCAATAAAGCTATTTTTTTCTGAACCAATCAAGTCAGTCGACTCACGGTTAGATAATTGTCATTTCATTGTTGATAGTCAGACACACCAAGCAGACATTTCTGACCCAGTCTTTTCCTTTGTCTAGATATGCTCACTATCCCCCAGTACCATGTCTTATAATGGCAAGCATTTCCTTAGCTCAAAAATCTGTGGATCTCCTAGGTGGTGCTGCTGGGCTGAGCTGAGAGCTGCACTTGCTGATCTTGGCTGGGCTTGTGCATATGTCATAGCCCGCAGGACACGAGACTGGGAATTAGCTAGTCCAGGATGGTCTCAGCTGGATTTATCTCTGCCTCACATAATCGCTCCTTCTACAATGGACTAGCTCAGCTTTGTTCACATGTAGAAACTGGGGATCTAAGAGAGTAAATAGAAGCGTGCTAGACCTCTGGAGCCCTAGGCTGACACTGGCAGACCGCCACTGGCACCACATTCAGGTGACCAAAGCAGGTCACGAAGCCAGCAGGAGCGGGGAAGGCCACTGAAAAATCACACTGCAAAAAGGTGAGAATACACAAAGCAGTAAAGAATTGAGGCAGTTTTATAATCAATCTACCCCATGGTCTTTGGAGCGATAAATCTAGCTTTTAATTTCATATTAACCACTCATCTTTTAGGTAGCTTTGGGCACGTTTATTGCTTTTTCTTGCAAAAGAGATAAGGCATACTTAACCTTCAATCAGATTTCTTAGTTGAAAGTAGATTTAAAACTTCTTTAGGCCACTTACTTCCAGAAAAAAAATTAAGGTTAAATACTAAGCAGGTATTCCATAGTTATTAGCGGCAAGTGTCTTATGATCCATGGATATAAATTAGGCGGAGTTCAAACTACCACACACTGGAGAGACCTGGGATTTCTGAGAATTAAAAACCTATTTAGATAATACCTTCCGTGGAATGAAAGCAGAGTACAGAAACTTCCTCCATATTAAGTGTGATTCGTCTGTTCTAGCCCAATAGATTTATTATGACCCTGTGCATGACCCTAGGGTAACAGGAATAAATAAGTCCCTGCCACTCTTTCTAGCAGCAGGTCGAGGTAAAAATAGGAAGAGAGAAACTACATCCTAGAATCCAGTGTATGAGAGAATTTCAAGGAAGGACAGTGCACAGCAGCAATTGCATCTAAGAAGACCATTGAGAGACAAGGGAAAGGGTTCATTGCATTCAACAGAGCTTATTCATTCTATCCATGTTCATTGAGAAGGTACCATAGGCTAGGTGCTCTGTTGAAGGCTAGGACACAGAATAAGCCTTCTGGGTCTCCAAGAACAGACTAGTGAGAAAAAAACAAACATAAAAAAATTACAATGCAGTGTAAAAAATGTTTTAATGGAGGTTACTGGTCTCCTTACAAAACACATTTTCGGTGGGAAGAAAAAGCAAAAAAGAGACTGCTGGATGATGAGTGAAAAATAAAGGAATAAGACTAATCGAAGAAAAGAGGAAGTCAGGGAGCAGCTAGAAGGAAAGGTTGGGTTCTAGGAAATTTGGGGGTTGTTTTGTCTTTGTTTTTATTTTTGTATGAAAAACACTCAAGTGTTTGAAGGTAACCAGAAAATTCCAGTAAAAAAGGAGAACTTGAAAATGGGGTGGGGAGAGGGGAAAGCAATAGCATTGCCCTCCCCTCCAAGAAAACCAGATCCAGGACGCCAGAGGAGAATTCACTTTGGAAAGAAGTGGGGACAACTTCTTCCTCTGAGCAGGAAGGAAACCAGTAAACTTGGGTGAGTGCTCATATTTTTTTAACCAAGTTTTTGAAGACAGAGAGATTTGTGTCATTTGGGGTCAAAGAGAGGCAATCTGGGGAGATTTACTCTGGATTCCAAAAAAAGTGGCATTTCCAGGCATTTCTAAGGTTTACAGGGAAAAACAAGAGAGAATAATTGAAATTGGGAGTTTCCAGGAAAGTTATGACATGTGCTTGCTTAGCTATCTTTTTTTGAGATGCATGTGAGGGAAGTTGAGGGAAATCGTGGTGGGGTTAAATTAAGGTCATCTGTTGAGAAGGAAGCATAGGTCTCTGAGAGAGGCAATGACGTGGACCAACTGCCACAAAGATGGGAAAGGGTGCCAACCAGGAGTCACCTCCCAAGATACTGGGGACTCCCACAGAGAGGTCGTATATTCTGGGAGAGCTGCTGAGAAGGTCATGCTGGTTTATGGGAAGCCTAATTAAGAAAGTTAATCAGATGCTAAATTATCCCAATGAATTCCATGCATTCCAAAGCTAAAGAGTTATGATTTGAAGATTGCCTGCTGCTTCCGATCTTGTACACTGCCAACTCTCCTCTGTTACTGCAGATAATTGTGTCAGCTCCATAGAGCGCCTCTATATATAAATGTGCAGGGCGTGCCACACTTCTCCTGGGTGCCACTTATCTCGAGGCCTGCTTGTTGTCTTTAAAAGAGTAGCACTTGTGGTTGTGCCAGCAGGACAGTGCAGCCGGGCATGAAGGCTACCAAGACTTAGATGGCATGAGAGTAGCATGAGTACCACCCTCACTCCTGAAAATACTCACTCTCCATCCCCCAAACATCAGCTCCCAGTACCTCTCATTAAAATACACTTCTTATTTCTTATTTGCACAAATAATTGAGGGAGATAGTTGACATTTTTATATTTTTCTTTTTTTAACAGTACAATGTAGAATAACTGGACTGAAAAAGAATTGCTGACTCCTTGTAATCATAATCTTGAGGTAGTAAAAAAAAATCCCAGTGCAGGTTTTGGAGTCAAATTGTTCTGGAATAGAAAACCATCTCTGTTATCTGAGATCTGTTTAGTTCTCTGAGCCTCTGTTTTGTTCTTCGTATATTGGGCTGATTGTATATACACAAATATGTGTGTAGAGGGTGTAGACAAATAGGCAATAGAAAGACAGATGATTGATGGAGATTGGCAGATGGGCAGGTACATGATAGAGATGATGATAGATGATAGATAGTCGACAGATAGAGAAAGAGAGAGGGGAAATGCCCACATTATTCAAGGCACCAGCTGACAGCACAGACTCAGGAGCTGGACTGCCTAAATTAAATCCAGATGTTTCAGTTACTTGCTATGGGAATTTGGGCAAAGTCTGCCTCACAGGGTGGTTGTGGGGATTAAATTCAATAATCCTATAAAATCCCTGGCATATGGCCATATTAATAACCAATAATTACTGCATGCCTATTATTTGTCAGCTACCAAGCTAAGTAATTTATACACAGTAACCTACTTAATTCTCCCAAATTTGCCATGGGGAAGACATTGTCACCATTTTCAGATGACAGGAGAGTGCAGGTCACCACGTGCAGCCAGCAAGTCTATGCACCGGCCAACCCTGGGGCTGCCATCCACAAGGACTAGATGGGTTTGGGGCTTTAGGGAAATTTGTTAACTTGCCCAAGGTTATATGAGAAGCAAATAATGGATCAATGACTCATATTCAGGTTTGCTTGACGTGTAAATATGTGCTTTAACCCCTAAACACATTCTACTATACATACTTATATTACCTAAATCAAGCCGGTTGAAAAATCAGTTTAGTGTTCAGGTACGTAGAGGGGGGAAAAAGAACTGTTGGAAAGATTATCTTGATGTCTCTAATTCCTCTCTAACCCTCCATCTTGGGCACTGCATACATCCCATCAGCAAGCCTACAGAGCCAGTTTACAGGGGATTTAAATCTTTTTGCATTTAATTTCTGGTTGTTCCCTATTCTTGATTAAGTGGGTTTGGTGTGTCCTTTGCTCATCCATCTGCCAATGCCCCTTATTTCCCAACAAGTAGCTATTGGACACTGTTGTCTCTTTGTCTCTTTGTGTTTGCTGAGGGAGCAGGAGCCAATTTAAGGCACGGACCTAGGAAATCTTAATCAGGAAGTCAGTGTGCTGTTCTCTTTCTCCCTGCTCTGACAAATCTCACGGCTGAAGGCGCAACCTCAGCTCA
>PVKM010045470.1:0-11956 GCA_004027735.1 Carollia perspicillata
GGCTGTTGGTCAGATTCAACCATTACGTCCACAGGTGTCATGCTCCTGGAATTGCTTTGTCGTCACCCTTTAGCTCTCAGCAAAAATCTGCCTTGTGACCACTTTTATCAAGGATTCTGTGTTCTGACATTCAGATGTTAAAGCTCTGGGTTGTGAAACAAGGCCTTAGGATAGATGAGGCAACGGGAGATAGCCTAGGCAGGGCTGCTTTTGTTCTCTAGAAATGTCAGTGGAAGGAAATGAGCCCAGGTGGGGCTGCTCTGGCTCACTGAAAAGTCAGAGAAAAGGGGGCCTTGCAGACAGGGTCAGGGGGGGTTAGTCGGGGATGAGCTGCCACTGCCCATTGCTCCCCTGGTGACAAGTCTCGTGGGGTCCCTTGGAGTGTAGGAGACACACGCCTGTGAGGGAAGAAGAAGCGGGGAGGGAAGGGGCTGCCACGCTCCTGGGAGGGAGAGTGCGCCCATCTGGGATTTCTGTTTATAGATCTTAGTGTGTGGGACTTAGGTTTGTACATCTTGGGTTGAAAGCTCCTCAGGACAACTTTCTTTACAATGTGGGCCACAGAAATCAGAAACAAAGGATGTCGAAGCCAGAATTTGACAGAGCGGGTAAATAAGACTTCGTGGGTGTGGTGGGTCCAGAACCCAGATATCCAGATCCGCAGGCCACTGCTTTTTCCATAGGGCTTCAATGCGATATTGATCAGACATCTCTCTGATCGGTGCTGGGCTAGACATCAGGGGGATGACCCCCACTACCTGCTGATCAAAGGAAAGATTCTTAAAGGAAATAATCCCACTTCTCACCCTCTTTGAGCTCTAGGGACGTGATCCTCACGGCCCTTCTGTCAGTCTTCTCAGTGTGATGTACGTGGTAGGTGCCGTTTGAATGAATGACAGGGTGAATGGACAGAAGAACAGGCGGGAGGTTCATTGTGCAGAGTGGATGGATGCACGAGTGAATGGGAGGATAAAAGAATGAAGCGATAACTGAAACCAGAAATGTGCTCCCTAATTTCTGGAAACCAACCATAAGGAACATGTATTCGCTATGCAATTGTGAATGGCCCCAAGTTCAGGGGAGCATTAAGCTAATTTAGATCCCACCTTTGGGAGCCGTGACACACAGTGGGACAGGGCCATGCACAGGCAGGGCGGATGGAGTGGGGGAGATGATGTGGAACCCAATAGAAACGGAAAGTGGAGAGTGTAGGAGGTGGCCATTCAGGATTCAGGCAGACGGGGGCTACCACGTACCCGGCAGAGTGTTCGGAGGTTTGCCCCATTGCACTGCTGCCGCCACACCAAGCCCCTGTGTGGAGTTCTCCTCAGTTTGTTCCAGTCTCCGGTGCCCCCCAGGAAGTATTCCTGCCTTCTAGCATGAATCGTGCATGCTAACTTCCCTCTCCTAACACCCCCTGAGTAGTTGGTATCTGCAAAGAAAGATGAACTTTTGGAAGACACCGGTTCTTAAGTTAAGCTGTGAATGCCGGTTGCATGCAATAGACGCACGGATTGGAAAGCCCTTAGAGATCATCTTCAAACGGTACCATTTTACAGAAGGGAAAACCAAGGTCCAGAGAGGGGAGAGAACTTCCCAAAGTCACATGCAAAACGAGTGGGAAAGGCAACCCTGGTTCTCACCCCAAGAATCTGTGACTCGGTCTTCCCCTGCTCACCCAGCAGCCCCCACGCTCTACCAACTGCATTGGAATTTTTGCCTTCCTGGGAGAGGTTTCGCTGTTTCCTCTGTCTCTGCCCTCAGTGGAGATGGAGAAGAAAGTTGGACCCTCAGGAAGTTCTGGTGAATCCCTCCTCAGTTCCCTCCTTAGAACACCATACTTCGTGGAGCTGGAGTTTCTCTCCCGAGGCCCCAAATCCACAAAGTCAAGGCTAACAGGAATCCATGCGAAGTCCTGCACTGAAGTTCAAAAAGACATTTGCACACAAGATAATGGAGCCCTAGCTACGGGGCAGCAGCTCATCATAATATCATCACCGTTCAAGATGCGGCCGCTATTGCCTTTTATTTCCATAGCATTCTGCGGTTTAGAAAACAAACCGTAGTGGAACCAAAATTTCGCTTCCTGTGATTTTCACCCTCTGATCCTAATTCTCTTTCCACGAGGGTAATCTGCCACCTCTTACATGTGACAACTGTCCGGTTAAAAGCACTTCTGTGCATGAAAGGTTAAACTCAAACTTCCATCGGGTGGAGGAGTTAGGTAGCTGCTTTGATTGACCATAAACAAGCATAATAAAAAGTCTGGAAAGGGTTTGGGAGCACAACAGGGTGTGTATGAGCAGCTGATATCAGCACTTCAAATCCACCTCCCATCAATAGGTGGCGACAGCAGTTGGCTAGGTTTTAGAGGAGGAAAATAGGAAAAAAAAATTTGAAGCAAAAAATGTGGTAAAATATTTAATAACATAAATAACACAATATTTCACCAATGTAAATGTAAACAGAACTCAACAGCAGCATGAACAATCATTATTCCTCCCAAATTTGGGGGTGGGGTGGGGTGGGGTGCGTCTTATAGTCTGAAAAATGTGGTAACCTACAAATGAGTGGTAAATGTCCCGTGATCCCAACCTGCTTCTAAGCACGGGAGCTTTCTGCCCTTGAAAATGGCAATTGTATGTCCTCTGATGCATTTCTTTTCAGATAAATAGTCTCAGATCATTTAAACAATCTTTGGGGTTCCTCGATTTTCTGTGTGTCGATGTCTCCCTTAGATAGGCACCCCAAGCTGACCACATGACTCCAGAGGGGTCCTGCAATGTCTAGAATGACATTTTTCTGGATACTTGTCAGCCCTCTGGGCTAAATTCTACTATTTACTCACTGTGTGATCTTGGTCAACTTTCTTTACGTCTTGGGTTTTCTGGTTTGTGAGACAGTAATTACAAACGCCACAGGGTTGTTGTGAGGATTAAATGAGATACGACGTGCAGGACAGTCAGCACAGTAGCTGTGCACAAAACCCACTGACATCGCACTGCAGTAACACAGACAAACAGCTCATTAGCTTTACGGGCGTCCGCAGCACACTGCGCAGAGACTGCCTTCATGGGAAGAGAATCAGGACCGGTGGGCGACAACCACAGGAAGAGAAGTTTTGGTTCCAATATGAAGGTTAATTTTGTAATAATTAAAACATCCCAATAACTCAAGGGGCTGCTTGGGAATAGGGAGGTTCTTGTCCATGGAAGAGACCAGGCCATGCTGAACGTCCCGCATCCCAGGTGATGGGAAGAAATCAATCCCAGTGTCGGGATGGGTCAAGGTCATTGATGGGTCACCTGCTCTGAGTTACAGTTGGCTGTTCGAGGAGGGGTCGGCTCGGATTGGTACTGTCTTTGTTACCTTATCCAGTGAGGAATGTTTAGGCCAGGCTGGAGGGAAGGAGAGTACCACTGGGACAGAGCAGCTGGCGAGGTGTTTTGGACAGGTGGGCGTGGCAGCATTGCTCTTCCAGATTTGGCACTTACACTTGACCAAGGAAGAGAGTTGGGGGGTGGCTCAGTGAGTAAATGGTCGTGACGCTCCATCACTTCCCAGACTGACTTCCCACACAAGGCCATTTGTAAACCACTCAAGGAGCAACATTTCCTAGTTGATTCTGGGGATGTAATTGAGGCTGTGCTGGAGACAGAGACCTGAGTGTTGCCCAGGACAGGGACCAGTACGGTAGGACCGGTCAGGGTCAGGGGCCTGGGGCAAGGGCTCTGGATCTCTCTGCTGTGCCCCAGCCTGTGTGGGTTTTCCCATCAAAGCCCGAAGCGGATTTGAGCCCCGGGCACTGGGCCATTTGTACGTTGTGTATTCACTGGGAGGATCTATGGAGAAGGGGCTGTGGAATCAGACACCCAGCTGGAATCCTAGCACAGCTACACATTAGCTTCGTGAGCTTGTATTGGATTCACGCTGCTCTGCGCCTCAGTTTCCTCATTTGCAGACTAGGCACAGTGATGGCACGCCCCCTTGCCAGACAGGTATGAGAGTTACATGAGACCCTCCATGTAAAGCACTGAGTGCAGTGCCTGGCATGCAGTTTATTATTGTTGTTGTTGTTATTCCTACTATTATTATTCTTACTACTATTATTAAATTAGCCCCTGTCACTGAAAACCAGCATCACCTTCCCTGGACGCTGCCCCCTTTCCTATAGCCGTAGACCCTGGTCATAGTCATGTTTGCTACTGAAATCCTCCTACTGGACCTCGCTTGGTTAACAAGACTCGCTGGGGCCCCACGTGTGAGAACACCCACATCCTTGGCCGTGGATGTTCCCCCGCCCCCCGTCCCGCCTTCTCTGATGTGGCAGGAACAGAGATGTAATTGAGAGCCCTCAGTCCTGAGATGAGGCACGATTTGCTCTGAGATTGTTCACTGTTCTCTCAGGAAGAAGAATAGCGGGGCCCGTCTGAAAGGGGGTTGCACCTGGAACTTGGGAGCTGACCCAGGAGGTCATTCTGCAGAGGGGCCCTTAGACGGCTGAGTTGCTGGTCAGTGTGTGTCTGGTGCGCGTGTGCCCGTGCGTGATCCGTAGTGACTTGCCCTGGATGCCCCGAGGATGTGCACCAGGGCAGGGCGGTGCAGTGGGAAGCATCCGGACTTTGAAGTTTGCAGGGCCAGCTTCCGGGCTGTGTGAGTCTGGAAAGTTAGCTTTATATCCCCAAGTCTTGGGGTCCCCATCTGAAACGAGGGGAGCGGGAAGCCTATTTTACATACATTTGCTAATTGGATCAAAAAACATGGATTTAAAAAACATACCATGTACAATGGTTATGGTATATACTATAGTATGGATGCATACTATGTTTTGGGGTGTATTCTATGTTTATGGACATATACATATGTAGTGACCATTTAAAAAACTTTGATGAAAAGAATATACATCAACGACCAAGGCAGTGGTTACTTTGGAGGAGGGACTGAGATAGGATACGAAAGGATTTCAACTGTGTCTATTTTTTTTAAAACAAAGAACAGAATAAAATATAATTATAAACATTTGTTCAATCTGAGTGCTGGGTACATGGGCTTCTATTATATTATAAATTAAATTTTATAAAGTAAATAAATTCTTGCACATTTTGTTTGCACATTTGAACCTTTACAAATATCAGAGAGTATTTTTCATTCCCCACGGTATATAGTAAAGGGCCCTGTATTTAGTTGCTGCTAAGAGAAACCAAAGGCTTGAATATTCTCCCATCAACCAGATAACAACAAAAAGCAGCTTCACACAGGAGTTATAGAGCTGACTCTGATTTGAAACAAAATTTCATCTTCGTTCTTATCAGGATCGAGATGACCACAGCCGCCCCCACGGGGACAACCCCCTTCTTCTCACTGAATGTGACCACCAAGGAAGAAGACTCTCTGTATAAAAGTAAGTGGTACTTACTTTTGGCTTGGCAGCACGTGGAGGGATGGTGGGACAGGTGTCATTGTCAGCTCCTGGTGTAGAAGTCAAGAGCCTGGGCTCTGGAGACAGACGGCCTGGCGCTCGGGCTCAGTTCCACCCCTTGCCAGCTGGGTGACCTTGAACATGGGACTTCCGCTCTGTGCCTGTTTCCTCCTCTGTAAGATGGGGATATTAATGAGTCTACTGCAAAAGGCAGGGGTGAGGTCTAACAGAGTTCATCTACGAAAAGAGCTGAGAGTAGCTTGATGCTTAGTAGATACCTAGTGAGTATTATTATTATTTCTATTTTTTATTAGGGAGGTTCGGAGTCTAGCGGGCAATGGAAACTTGAATCTTTTGTACGATGTCCCTAAGTGGTCCCATTAAAGTATAGCAATTTCCATACTATTTTTGCAAGGCGGAAACATCCCATCAGTTCACAGAGGAGTAAATGAGTGTCGATGGATGAGTTATCGCAGGGGAGACATTTACCAGGAACAGGGGTCCCTGCAAGGGCAAATTTGAGGGCCACTCTTCAGAAAACAAACTGATTGTACTAAGGGAAGTCTGGCCCATTTCAGTCATTTCAATGGGCCTGGTATATACTTTTGCGAATGGAGTAGGCCTCCCGACACGTGTGGAGGGTTCCCCAGGGATAAACAGTTCCAGGCTTGGTGCTGGCAGGAAGCTGGCTTAAGGGCAAGTGTTTCCCTTCCGTGGAGGCCCAGAAAAGGTTACCCTTGGGGCAGCGTCTCGTGTGTTAGCCTGCTTCTTGCTGGGTGTGGAGACCTACAGAGGCCTACTGAGGTGTGTCTCAGAACAATTCCGAAGGGAAGTGCAGGGTAGGGGGAATCACTGTCAGCGAGATGGGAGTGATTCTGTGTTTATTTCACTGAAAGTAATGGTTCTCAACTGGGCAATTTTGCCCACCTAGATAGGGTTACCTAGATTTAGTAACTACAAATACAGGACACCCAGTTAATGTAGACTTGAAGATAAACAATATTTTTGTTTTACCATAAAGGTGAGCCATGTAATATATGAGACATACTAAAAAATTATTCATTGCCAGAAATTCTCATTTAAACGAGTAGCCCACATTTTATCTGGCAATTCTACCACTGGGGGACATTTGACAATGTCTGGAGATACTTCTGGTTGTCACCCTGGGTGGGGGAGGGGAGAGAAATGCTACCAGTGTCTGGGGAGAAGAGGCCACGGACGCTGCTGGACATCCTGCGATGCATAGGACGGTCCGTGCAGCAGGGAACGGCCCGGCCGAGGCTGGAGAGCCCTGAACGCAACTGTCATCCCTGGGTTCCCGCCCCCTCCCTCCGCTTGTCCTTCCTCCTCTGAAAACTGCGCATAATTTTTAAGTAAACCTTTTATAAAAGCTTTGCATATATTCAAAAGTGCACAAAAATCCACAGCTGGGTGAATTTTCACAAAGTGAACACACACGTGTAACCAGCCCCCAGGTCAAGAAACAGACCACCGCCCGTATCCCAGAAGTCCTGGTGCCCCTCGCAATCCCTGTCCTGACCTCCCAAGGGAGCCCACTATTCTGACTTCTCCCACCAGAGATGCGTCTTACTTGGTTTTGAACTTTATATAAATGTGATCATATGATACATCACTCTTTTGCATTTAACTTCTTTTGTCAACATTATGCTTGTCCACATATATTTTGATGGTTCCAACATTATGTGTGTGTGTTATGTATTGGTGGGTGTGTATATAATATCATGTTCGATTTTCTATACTTTATACCATCATAAGTGTTCCCATGTTACTATAGTCTTCATAATCATCATTTAAGTTATAGAGTAATATTTCATGGGATAGATGTGCCATACCTTATTGAATCATTGCCATATTTAAAATATAAATAATATAATAAACTTCTTCATTCATAGTTTTTTTTCTTTATTTAGGATTATTCCCTGGCATAAACTTCTCAGAATAAAATAGATTGGCTAAAAGTATGAACCTTTTAATAATATTAAAAATATTTTCAATATCAACTCTGACAAGGGTATTGACTTCAAACCTAAAATTAGAGTTGGGCATCAGGACTGCGAGATGATATTAAAATTAGAACCTGATGCCCTGGCTGGTGTAGCTCAGTGGATTAAACATGGGCCTGTGAAGCAAAGGGTCGCTGGTTGGATTCCCAGTCAGGGCACATGCCTGGGTTGCAGGCCAGGTCTCCAGTAGGGGACATATTAGAGGCAACCACATGTTGATGTTTCTCTCCCACTCTTTCTCCTTCCCGTCCCCTCTCTCTAGGAATAAATAAAAAAAAATATTTTTAAAAATAGTAAAAAAATAAAATAAAATAAAATACGTGGCAGGGTGTTTTGCTTGCTGTTTCACAAAAGAAGCCTGCAGCTGGGTTAAGGCTGGTAAGACCGGGATGGCTAAGGCAGAGTTTCAGCGGGTGATGAGCTGGAGACACGGCTCCCCCAGCCCCACTGTGAGTGGAGGCGCACTGCCACCCTAGATGTGACTTTACTCGGGGTCCACAGTGAATTTCAACATTCTCTCTTTCTCCGCTTGACCCAGTGGGGATGTCGGGTGACCCAGTACGGGTCCCCGTCCTCGTCTCTAGGTGCTTCTCTGCATTTCAGTTTGCCCGTTTGCCATCTCCACTCCTGTCCTCCTTGTAGGTTCCGGAGCCATCGTCGCCGGTGTTGTGGTGGTTGTCATCTTCATCCTCACCGTGGTTCTGTTCTTGCTGAAGAGGTACAACAGGTATGTCCCGATGTCCTGGGCTTTGGAACTGCCTGGCCCCTTCAGTGATGCCAAAATGAATGGGAACTGACACTGTGGATGCCTGCCTTGTGCCCAGCAGTGTGAATGAGTCCATCATCCAATGCTCAAGCCTTTGCGTCCTTTTTGGATGCCTGTTCTTCTATGGAAACTTCATAGTGACCAAATATTTTTGTACTAGGAGAAATAGTTTTAAATATAATGATGACCGCTTTTCAGCCTTTTGGCTAAGATCAAGTGTAAATACAATGATGATAATGACAATGATAAAAGGCCTTGAGCACCGTGGCAAACACCTTTACATACTATACAGGTAATAGAGGAATGTTTCAGTCCTCTTCTCTTGGGGAATCCTCTGCCAGGTTGCAGTCAGTGAGCCACATGAATATTTGAGGTGACAGATACTTGAAGGCACGTATACATGACTCCACTTTCTGGGGCCAAATAAGAGGAAATATAACGTGATTGTATGAAGAATAAATTTTGTGTTATTACCTCCAGTCACAACTTTGCTGGAAGGTAATTCTTCTCAGGGAAGAAACCAAAATTAAAAAGTGGTAAGTTACATGTGCGGCAGTTTTGAAATGATTAGTTTTTAAAATCAGTACTTTTTCATGGAAACAACTTGGCTAAAAATTTGTCACAGAATTTCGAGACCCATTAAAACAAAGTTTAATGAGGAAAAAAAGTAAAATAAAAGATTGTAAGTCCAAGCACATCATGGAAGGCCTGAAAGCCATTTTTAAAAAGATACTGTGGAGGAACATTTATTTGTGAGGAAAGCTGTTTCCAGTGTATTGTCAAAGTTTGAGAACAGCACACAGAGTGAATCACACGCCTGGGTTGCAGACACACACCCACGGAGGGCTCGAGGGAGACAAAGGTGTCGCCCGGCAGTGTGTCCGGATGGGATCGCTAGTTAGTCGGCTGTTGGCTTTTACAGGGGAAGGGCCTGTGCTTCCTTATTTTTGAGGACTAGTGAACATGCATTGTTTTCATAATAACGTGAATATTATTTATGATGGTAGATCACCTATATTCATTTCCTGCTATGTGCCAGGCATGGTTTTAAGCTCCTTACATGCATTAATTCATTTACACCTCACAACCACCCCACAAGGTGGGTACTACTGTTATCGCCAATTTTTAAACGTGAAACAGGCACAGGAAGATTAAGTGACATAACCAAGGTCGCTCAGCCCTGATTGCCAGAGTTGGGTCTCAAGCCCAGTCCATCTGGTTTCAAAGAAAAGCCTCCCACCACTGCATGCAGTATGACAATAATAATAAATAATAATAACATTTAATACACTATTTTAAAAAATCTTTGGGGTGTTACAATTTGAGTCTATCCCAAACCAGGAAGTAGCATCAGCCCTGGCCCCACGGCCGCCCTTCATTCCTCTCCATGGACGCTGGAGCTCTGAGCCCCTTTTCTAGCTCGCCATGAGGTCGGAGACTCCACTCAGCCCTCTTTACAATGATGTTCGGTCTGTCAAGACTGGGCAAGCCATTGAACCTCTCAGGACTGATCTGATCACCTTTCACATGGAAGGGTCTGAAAGTGTGATCACTGCAGCACGGTTACATCACAGAACGCTCTTGTTCTTGGTGTTATCAAGGGAATAGTGGCATGATATCTGCAACTAACTCGCAAATGGTTCATGATTTTAAACAAATTAATTCTGGACGTATGTCTGCATGTGTGTAAATGGGGGGAGAGAGAGAAAGAAAGCAAATATGTCAAATTGTTAACAATCAGTGAATTGTTTGGTGCAGGGTATTTAGATATTAATTTTAGTATTTGTGCAACTTTTCTGAGGATTTGATTGGTCAACAAGATGAAATATGTAGACATTAGAATTAAAGATTGTTAACTATTGAATTTTATGCCGCGTGAAATGAAAGACAGGATATACATTTTCAGTATATTTGCTTCTCAGTTATGTTAAAAGTTTCTAAATATTTCTAACAATAAACATAGCAAGTATAATGAGGCTGCAAAATTTAACTCACACTACCAAAAATGTAATATCTTTGTTTTGTCTTTTTTTAAATTTTCTTTCTTTTGTATCGATTATGCTATTATAGTAATCCCAATGTTTCCCCCTTTGCCTCCCTCTACCCAGCACATCCCACTCCCTCAGGCACTCCCCCATGACTGGTCATGTCCATAGGCCATGTATATAAGCTCTTCGGCTGCTCCATTTCCTGTACTGTACTTCATACACCACAGCTGTTCTGTAACTACCTATTTGTACTCAATCCCCTCACCTCTTCCCCCCACCTATCCCCCCACACCACCCTCCCATCTGGCAACCATCCAAATGCTCTCTCGGTTCTTCTTGTTTGCTTAGTTTGTTTAGTTTGTTTTTTAGATTCAATTATTGATAATATGTATTTATTGCCATTTTATTGTTCATAGTTTTGATCTTCTTCTTAAATAAGTCCCATTAACATTTCATATAATAATGGTTTGGTGATGATGAACTCCTTTAGTTTTTTCTTATCTGGGAAGCTCTTTTTCTGCCCTTCGATTCTAAAGGATAGCTTTGCTGGTAGAGCAATCTTGGCTGTAGGTCCTTGCTTTTCATGGCTTTGAATACTTCTTGCCAATGCCTTCTATTCTGCAAAGTTTCTTTTGAGAAATCAGCTGACAGTCCTATGGTGATGCCCCTGTAGGTAACTAACTGCTTTTCTCTTGCTACTTTTAAGATTCTTTATCTTTAAACTTTGGCATTTATAATGTGTCTTGGAGTGGGCTTCTTTGCATCTGTCTGATTTGGGACTCTCTGTGCTTCCTGGACTTCCTGGTTTATTTCCTTCACCACATTAGGGAAATTTTCTTTCATTATTTTTTTTAAAACAGATTTCCAATTACTTGCGCTTCCTCTTCTCCTTCTGGCACCCCTATGAGGCAAATGTTGGAATGCTTGAGGTTGTCCCAGAGGCTGCTTACACTATCCCCATTTTCTTTGGATTCTTTTCTTCATCTCGTTGTTCAGATTGGTTGTTTTTTGCTACCTTATGTTCTGAATCATTGATTTGATTCTCGGCTTTCTCCACTCTACTGTTGTTTCCCTGTAAATTGCTCTTTACTTCAGTGAGTGGATCCTTTGTCTCTGACTGGGTCGTTTTGTATGCTGTGAGGTCCTCACTGAGTCCCTCGAGGATCCTTATAACCAGGGCTGGAAACTCTGCATCTGAGAGACTGCTTATCTCCCCTTCACTTAGCCCTTTTTCTGGAGTTTTGATCTGTTCTTTTGTTTTGGCTATACTTCTTTGTCTGCTCATTTTGGCAGCCTCCCTGTGTTTGCTTCTGTGTATTAGGTAGAGCTTCTATGACTTTGTAGCTTGGTAGTGTGGCCTGATGTAGTAGGTGTCCTATAGGGTCCAGTGGCACAGGCTCCCCTATTATCCAAGCTGAGTACTCGAGGTGCACCCTTAGTAGGCTAAGTACACCCTCCTCTTGTAGTTGAGCCTTGATTTCTGTGGGCAGGTCAGTAGGAGGGATTTACCCAAGCCATTCAGCTACAAGGACTGGCTGTGACCACTGACCGCCAACCTCCACCCTCTGTGGAGAATCAGCTGTCCAGGCTCAGGGTGGTGGTACTCTGACATGGTCTGTAGTAGCCCACCTGGTATACAGACTCTGGGATTTCCCTAGTGGTGCAGAACAAGGTCAGCCCCAACCTGTGCTTTCCCCAGGGCCACCCTGAATGAGCTATAAAGCAATATGAGATGTCTGCCTCTTGTGCTGGGCTTGGA
>PVKM010045471.1:0-11990 GCA_004027735.1 Carollia perspicillata
GTCATGACCAAAGGCCTCTAATACTCTTCAAAGTTTTTGGACTTCCCTGGCCCCTGTGACGTAAGCTGAGTGTGCCGCATTGTAACAGGGTGCAGCCAAGAGGGGGGCCCCAAAGAGGTATTAAGGACTCCCTCCCTGCTGCACAATCCTCCCCATTTCTGAGCGTAACCCCCCGCCCCCCCCACGTGAGAGCTCAGAGATGATTGGCTCCATGCCATGGGGCCACACCTGCCCAGACTCACCATGGCAACTGAGTCAGGGAGTTCTGGGGGCTGTGGCCAACTGTGGGAAGAGTCAGAAATGGGGCTGGAGAGGAAGACAGGTGAGGATAAAAAGGGGGATGCAGCAGCCATTAGGAGGAAGAACCAGGCAGTCTTAGTGAGAGGGCAGATCCCCTCGCAGGGGAAGCAGGAGGCTTGGCAAGACTGCAGACCCCCGCAGCTCTGGTGGAGGAAAGAAGAGGCTTTGCCTGGACAGCGACACAGCTGACGGTGCCAGCAGCCTGGGGACACGGACGTGTGCTGCTTTTCCTGACTTACGGTAGCCCGGATAAGGGCAGGGGGAGAAGAGAGCACTGTGGGCGTCAGTAGTTATCCTAAAGGACTTTGATAGTTTAATGGGGACATCGGGTCACTACTTTAAGTCTGTATAGCCTTAAATAAACCTTTCCTTTCCTTTTCACTAATCTCTGCCATTGAGAGATGTCTTGGTGGTCTGGACGGTATTAGTATACCGTCCTCCGGAGTCCGGGCCCCTGTGTGTGTGTGTGACTGCTCTGTAATAACATGGCAGCAGTAGTTCTTTGGGCAATTGCGTGACAGGGCTGGCTGCAGTGGGGCAGGTGTCTATGACATAGAAGAGAAGAGAAGAACCCACCTAAGGGGGAACTGCTCCCTCCCTCATCACCACAACGTGGAGCAGTGCCCTTCTTCAGTGGACAAACCTCGTTCCCAGAGGCTCGCTGCACACTCAGCCCCTGCTGGCCTGGAAGCCTCTTTTGTCCAATCCTGAGCCTCCTGCCTCCCCACCGAGTCCAGTGTGGGCTTGCAGGTAGAAAAGGCATCCAGAGACAAGTATGGCACCTACAGCCAGTGCTCTTTCTGGGGGATGTGTAGTTGTTTTTAAGTGACCCTGATACCTTTCTTAATCTTCTACCTGCTTTTCTGCTGATGCAGGTCTCCCTTTACTTTGTCAAAACAAAATAAAAACATCTCCAAACCACATATATCTCCCAGGGACCAAACTTTATTAATAATAATAGTTGTGCCATGGCTGGTATAGCCCAGTGGATTGAGTGCCTGCCTGCAAACCAAAGGGTTGCAGGTTCAATTCCCAGTCAGGCACATGCCTAGGTTGTGGGCCAGGTCCCCAGTAGGGGGTGTATGAGTGGCAACCACACATTGATGTTTCTCTCCCTCTCTTTCTCCCTCCCTCCCCCTCTGTCTAAAAATAAACAAAATCTTAAAAAAAATAATAGTTGTTATAACTTATTGAAGGTTTATTAGGTGCTAGGGATGATATAAATTCATCACCTTACTTAATTCCTATAAGAAACTGAGCTAAGCAGCTTGCCCAAGGTCAGTTGGCTGATGGCGTTTGGATTAAAATCCAGGTCTGACTTCAAAGCCCTTGCTATTAACCATTTATATTTTATTCTGCAAAAGGGATGAAACTCTGGGTTTAAAATGTCAACAGTTTCTTTCAAAGCACCTAGCACACTCACTATGTGGCAATTGCCAAGATTATTTGTCTTTCCTTCACTAAGGTAAAAGCTCCTCCAGGGCAATGATGTGCCTGAGTATCATCTCATTTGAGCCTCCTAACTCGGTGAGAAAGGCAGTGTTAGCAGCTCTGTTTACATCGGGGAAAGGAAGCTCGGAGGAGTTACTCACCCGTGTCACACAGCAGGAAAGGGGTGAGCTGGAACATGAAGTCAGGCGTCCAACTCCAGAACCCGAGTGCTAAACCTTAGAACTACACTGCCTCCCTGACTGTGGAAGAAACGAGTTAACTGATGAAGGACAGGGGACACATCTCTCGTACCCCTGAAGTTATAAGAGCCAATGCTGGCCCAGTGGGAGACACATTCCCCTTCTAGTGCAAACAGGGAGGAGGAATGGGGAGAGAGGTATCTGTCGGAAAGGTTTGGGCCTGGCCAAGGGGCTTGAAGGTGAAGCAATTCATTAAATCACATTTATAAAATGGTTAATAAAAGACATATATACCTGATACTATTTACACCCCTAGGTTTGGGTTGGGAAAGGAAAACTGAGGGCAATGTTACTGAACTACTTTTATAGTTTCTCAGCTGCGAGAAATAAGTTCATTAAAGGGAGATCACACATTATCTTAGAGAAAAAATTAGCCCCCATATCCAAGCGAGCTGGAGGCACCATCAGGACACCCACACTAAGTGAGATTTCAGAAGCTCCCCGTCCCTCTCTTCCCCGGAAGATGCTTCTTAGAGGAGACATACCAGGCCCCCCATCTTACTTTGACCACTGCTTGTTCCTGATAGCTGTTTCCTCCGCACGGTCCCACTTTGCCACCCATTTCATCCCTTTCCCCTTCCATTTGTCCCCTAATTTCTTGTCTCCCCAACCTACCATCCCTCCCCAACACACACTTCCTCCTCACCTGGATGTTCCTTTTGATGATGTCCCTAGTCAGCTGTACCTTGCCTGTGCTGGGGTCCACCCCAGCCAGTGGCACCATGACCTCCCCGATGACGTCATCCCGAGAGAAGCGGTCAAAGCTGAGAACGAGGAAGTGCAGCACCAGGTCCTGGAGCTGGCTGTACGGGATGCCGTAGAAGGTGAAGGTCTCGTCAAACACTGGGTCCAGGGTCTTCCGCAGCACTCTGGTCTTCACTCGATGCCGCTTGTCAGGAAGGATGGTCATTTTGATGTAGGGGTCAGAGCCCTGGGTCTGGTCATCCATCACGGGCAGCCCATGGGCCTCCTGGATTGTCACTACCAGGGCTTTTTTGGGGAAGTTATAGTCCACTGAGAAGGTGAGGGATCCCAGCATGACGTCCTCCTCTGGAGATGATGGAGAAGTGGTTTTGCTCTCCCCAGGGGTTAGGCTTGCGACAGGGCTCCTCAGTTCTTCCCCATAGTCCACTTTGATGGGTAACTGGTCTATACAAGATCCAGAGCTAGGTCCCCTGGGACCCTTGTCTCGGCCCAGGAGGCCAGTCTCTGCTGCGTCCACCAGCAGGTTCCCGCGCCCACCTTCCCTCCCGGGGCCATCTTTGTCTCTTCGCACTTTGATGATTTTCTTCTTGTTGCTGAGGGTCTCTGGGTATATGCTGATGCCTTTGAGCATATGAATAAACTTGTATGGTGGGGTCTTGTGTTTCTTCTCTGCCTGCTGGTGGCAGCATGTCCAGACAAAGACGGTCACCGAGACACACACCACCAGTACCGAGGCCCCGACAAGGCCTGCCACAACCGGTGACACATCTGAAGGTGGAGACCAGAGATGCGTCAACCCCTGTCCAGAGCTCCCCCGTCTAGCGCCTCTGCTGGAGCTGGGCTAACCTGCACCTCGCCTCCAAATCGAAACTTGCTCACCTGGGCTTGCGGACTTCTCCCCTCTCTAAGAAATGCCCTCATCCAACCTCTTAACCACCCCATGGCTCTTGCTTTTCACCAAACCTGGAAGAAATATTTACCTTCTCCAGAAAGGCTTCCCTGAAGTGCCCCACCTGACTCCCTTTTCTTTTCTTGGCCTTCCCTCAGCACTTACTAACCTGGTTTGCTCATAATGATTTGTATTTCACAGGAAGCTGTCCTGTAAGCATTATAAGGTCACCCTTTCACACAGGAACCCATCTACCTCAACTGTTACACAGGGGACGGAGCGTGTCTGGTTTCAGGAGGGTACTCCACAGCGCCTAGTGCAGGGTTTGTCAGCACTGACCCTGAGCGCGCTGACTGGCAGGTGGGGTAAAAGGCGTGGCGCTGGCTTTGGATGGTTTTAGTAGGGTGCTTAGGGGCATAAAGTAGGGTGGGTGGTAAAAAGAAGAACTGTAGGCCTAAGGGTTTTCAAAATATGTTCCAAATTTCAGCTCCAGGTATTTAAGTTAGAAGAATTTTAAACAGAAAAACACTGACTGTGGGGGGAGGAGGATATCAGGGGATTAAAAGCTAATGTAAAAAAAATACAAGATTAAATAAAATACAAAGAAAAAAACACTTTCACATATCAAAAGAAAAAAGAAAAAATAGAGACTGTGGAAAATGTCAGATCTTTGCTCAAATGTCCCCTTCTTAGTAAGACCATCCCTGACATCCAAAAGTGCAACCTTCTCCACCCCCAAGACTTGATTAATTTTCTTCTAGGTGTCCTCTCTTCCTCTCCTACACACACATATGCACAAGAATATATAGAGATACACACACTTAATTTGACTGTTTATTATCTTCACTAGAATATAAATTTCACGAGGACAGGGATTTTTGTCTGTTTTGTTCATTTCTATACCCCCAGCACTAGAAACACATAAGAGGTACTTAATATATATATTTGTTGAATAAACGAATAATTAAAGAGAAACATTTTTTTCTTCCCTTCTTCTAGTCTTGTCTGTCTTTTTCCCACACCAGTTGGGTCCCTGACTTAGATAATTAGGTTTGGGGTTATTTTGACCTTGAAGTTCACTGAAGCCAGTTGGTCTAGCTAGATACAGCACTAGTTTTCCACATGAGGTTTTGTGTTTTTTTTGAACTTGCTTAAGTTTTTTTTTCCAATTACAGTTTACATCAACATTATTTTGCATTTGTTTCAGGTGTACAACATGGTGGCCAGACAATCATATACTTTACAAAGTATTCCCCCTGATATTTCCAGTACCCGCCTGGCACCATAGTTATTACAATGTTATTCACTATACTCCCTATGCTGTGGTTTCTATCCCCATGACTACTTTGTAAGTACCTCAACATTATTTTTTAAGGGAAGATTTGGGCAGGGAGAAAGAAATAAATGTGACTCCAGAATATTCTAGATTCTTCCTGGAACATCCTTTCAACAGGTGTCTGCCTGGCTCTCTGCCTCTCACTGCAGGCCTCTATTCAAACTTCACTTTAGCAGAGAAGCATTTCCTAACTGTCCCAAGTGAGATAATATCCCTATCAGCCTGCTTTATTTTTCTTCATAGTACTTATTACCCCCAATATATCTTACTTGTCTGTTTTTCCTTATTTAATAAGCTTAATAAGAATGTTACCCTGGCTGGTGTAGCTCAGTGGATTGAGCGGGGGCCTGCAAACCAAAGGGTCACTACTTTGGTTCCCAGGCAGGGCACATGCCTGGGTTGTGGCCAGGTCCCCAGTGGGGGCCACTCAAGAGGCACCCACGCATTGATGTTTCTCTCCCTTTCTTTCTCCTTCCCTTCCCCTTTCTCTAAAAATAAATAAATAAAATCTTTGGAAAAAAGAGAATAGCGAATGTCTGTTCTTTCACTGCCATATCCCCAGGTCCTAGAATTGTGTGGCACATAGTAAGTGTTCAGTGAACGAATGAGTTAGTAAATTCGAATAGCCTCCATGGATTAGAAAAAGAGGATAAGGTCTATATGATTACACACACCAGGGAAAATGTAAAATTTGAAACCTATCATTGAGTAACATCAGACCGACCTTACTTGACAAGTGTGAGCAAAAATGACTTGGTAGTTTGAGTGACCACAAGCTTGGAGTACAATTAGGCTAATGCCAACTTATACTACGAATATGATGTCTGGACCACAGGAGCCTACTATAATTTTATCTGTTCTGGTCACAACACATATGGAGTGTTCTGTCTAGCAATGACAGGAATAAAAACTGTTATTTTTTCGTGTACATTAATAATGTCCATGCCAGGTATTGTACTAGAGATTTTCTCTCTAAGTCAAAGAACTCACTGAATGGATACTATTAGTAACCCCACTTCACAGTTGGGGAACCTGGGGGCCCCAATCTGCCCCAGGCCAAGTAGCAGCAAACAGCAATGATGAGGTTTAAACACTGGTGTGCCTGGTACCAAAGTGATTCTACATTATGGATAATCAAGATAGTAAAAGATCTGGAAACAATATCAAATGAAAAAAAATGAAAGGAACTGAGGAGCTGAGAGGTCTAGGAATAATACCTTTCTTCAATTAGTTAAGGCGTCATGAAGGAAGAAGGTATGATTTGATTTTACTTTGGAGGGCAGGTCTAGTACCAGTGTGTACAGCCTATAAGAAGACGGATTTAACTTAATGAAAAGAGTCAAATTATTATTAGAACTGCTTCCCAGATTGTTTCATATGGCAGTGAATCTACAATGGAAAACTTTCAGAGGTTGTATCGCCATTGGTCAGTCATATTCTAAAAGGCTTCCATGGGGATTAGTCTAAATATCTCTGAAGTTTTTTCTGCTTCAAACATTCCATGATTCTATGAAAGCTGGAAACAGGAAAGAAAAGAAGGGGTTACCTTTTAAAGAAGAAAAGCCACTAACAAAATAAATCAACGTGATCATGTCCATACTGAATAATAGTTTATTCTCAGAGCATTAGGTGAAATGAGTTATTATGGAGTTTTCACAAAATGGGGGTAGCTTTGGTGCTCAGCTCCGTAAGAGGAAGCAGAAATAATATCCTACAAGTCTCTCGAATCTAATACAAGCTCAGTAAATATTTATTTAAACAATTGTTTGGTTTCAACTGTCAATCAAAATGGGCACAAGCTAAAAAACTGGCTCTCTATTCACCAGTCAGGGACTTCACTGAAAACTGTCTGCTACTGATTAGTGAAACTGAACTTTGATGGTCTCTGTGAGGAGAAGAAAGTAGGAAACTACCAAGACAAGTATCATTTTGAGAATGATTTGAAAGAGAGATCTAAAGGCCCATGTTGGGAGCCATTTGAGTGATCCTCTTGGCTCTACCATAAATTTACTCTGTGATCTGGAGGGAACTCACTGCTCTTTACCAGGCCTCGACTTCCACTGTCTGAAAATGGAGATGGTGTGGGTAAAAGAGAAGATGAAGGAATCTTACCTTCCTGGAGGACAGAGAAAGAAGAGAAACAGACGATTCCATGTATAAATCACCTAGGTGCTTTCCTCCACCTTGTTTCCCACTTTTGCCCTACTGGCTTCTTCACTGAAGTATTTGTTAATCTCTGCCTCTCTTTCCTACACTCAAGACAGTGAACTACGAACATCAGGGATATTGAAATTCAGAACCCCCTCTCTCTCTTTAGTCAAAAGGTTGGTGGGAAAAGGAAGTTGAAACTACTATCTAAAATGAGTGTTGTAAAGTAGTTGTAAATTGCAGTGATACCAGCTGCTTGTTCCTTTTGTCCTCCAAGGTCATGGACAATTGAGTGTAGGTTTGGTGTATCTCCCAAGAGCTATGGCATTGGAATAGAAGTACTCCATGGGACATGAAAAAATCAGAAGTAACGGTTCTCTATGTAGGAAATCCTCTGTAAGGGTTGAAAGACCTGAGAGACACCTTTGGGCTATGCTCAACTCCGTCAGTCCCTGATCAGACCTGCTTATTGACTTCCTTTACTAAAATAGCCTTTCCCTGTCAAATAGACCAGTGTGACAAAAATGAGAATCAACTTTGGTATCAATTGGATACTGGCACGACCCCCACTAGTTTGTGTGACTTTTATTTACTTTATCTCCCTAAGCCTCAGTTTCCTCACCTGGAAAAAATATATATAATAATGCCTACACCAGAGGGTGTTTGTAAGGATTAAATAAAATGTGGTATGTGAAAGGCTGATAAAGTTTCTTTTAGCTTTTCCACTAATACTCCCTCTAAAGGAAATCACTGCATTATACTTTACAACATCTCACTTTCCCAGGAATCGGAAGCTGCAATTGGAAAAAAGAATATGTTGAAAAGAAGGCATAAAAGGAAAAAGAAAGAGCAGAAAGAAAAGCATAGGGTGCTCATCCAATCATGAAAGGGACCTCTATTTTGGAAATTTAGGACTCAAAAATAGAGATACAGAAGGTGAAGTGGAAGGAAGAAATACCATCAAGACTTAGCCTTGGGCATCAATGTGAGCAAGGAGTTAATGGGTATGATCTGTTGCCTGGATACTTTCCCTGGCTTGTGTCTGCTCCTGATATTGAGAGATGGATGGAGCACGTTATGTTCTGCTCATTTGCATAAACCTCTTACTGGGGAGTGAGAAACACCATTTCCTAGTTGGATCGTGGCACCACCCTAAACACTGGATGCTCAAACCTTCTGGATTGTCTGAGGGTTGATATCTCTTAAGGGATATGAAGGAACCACAGGCTGACAGCAACTCTCACTGCTTCTACTATCCAAACTGGAGTAGAACTGAGGGAGAAGCAGGGCAATTTTTCTTTAGTATTGCACCAGCAAAGCATAGCACAGGTAGTTTGTTATCCTACCATATTTTGGAGGCATTCCCTAAGAGGAAAACACTTGCTTCTCGGTCCTCCCTATTTTCCACTCCACTCTGCTCCAAGTAATGTAACTGATCTCGGAGCCCGTAGGGCTGGGTCAGGGACCAGCCTCGCCGAGATGACGTAATGCTTTCTCTGGTACACAAAGCGGCCACCCCTAGGCTCAGCCTCTCTTGCCCCTCCCCCTCCGGCCTGGATCGAGCCCCTGCTAGCTCCAGCACTAGCGCGGGCGACCTCCCCCTTTTTGAAAAGCCGTCCCAGGGAACAGGGAACAAAGGCCTAGAAGGAAGCGCCTAGGCGCTGCCAGGAGGCCCAGAAATAGACATAACGTCATCCCCCAGCCCAGCAGCACCAAGCGCCATTTGGTAGCATCGGACAGACCCCACCATTACGATGCAGAATAGAACTTGGAGGGCTCACGTTTCCTCCCAGCTCCAGCACACAGCTGACCGGCTTAAGGAGTGGCTTCCTTTTGGCTCCCCACCCCCGCACGTCTCTCCCTAGAGGCCGCTGCCTCCCCTGGCTGCCAGCCACCCACCCTACATTCTCCAAGCTGCCATCTTGATGCCTCATCCCCCTGGCCACCTCCCTCCCCCGCAGTACTGAGGAGTCGGAGGGGGAGGAAGGGGCACCGCCCTGCGTGCCCCAATGGGGAGGGCTCGGCCTACTCCACCTCTCCTCCTGCAGAAGGAGGGGTTCCATCCTCCGCAAGCTCGCTGTTTCTCATCTCCTGTAGTGCTGACGGTGCACCATACAAGGTTTTAGCATCCTGGACCTTCCAGCCTCCGTGTGGCTCTAGCCTTTCCAGCTTCTGCAGCTCATACCTCAAGTTCAGGCGCCGTCCACTGCCCGATACCCACCACCACAGGCCCTATTCTAGCGAGGCTGGCACTTGAAAACCCTGGTCTGGGCTTCATTCCCTGTCCAGCCGCTGGACTCCCTGGCTTTGCCACGCTTTCGACTACCCGAGGCTTAGTTTTCCCAACTTGTACTTACCAAAGCTAGGTCGGATATTGGTGATCTCGGCCATGTCGTAATCAGAGGCTATCGCTATAAATGTTTTTGCAACGGTCAGACAACTCTGGGAATCCCGGATCAGAACTGAGCCCACAGCGCTAGTCTGGGTCTGGGGAGCGGGGAGATATCTGGTGGACGCCTCCTGCGACGCTATGGTCCCTGGTTGCCAGCTGCAGTCACCTCTTAAGATGCTCCAGGGATGCTCTGAGCTGTGGATGCAGGTGCAGCCAGACTGGTCCTGATGCGAGGTAGACCCCGCCTTCTTCCGAACGGCCCTCGGCAGAAGACTCCGCCTCTGCCCGAAAAGTTCCGGAAAGCATGACCCGCCCCTTTCCGGAAAATCTCGGGGAGGGGACCCCGTCGCCTTGACAACCTGAGAACGAGACCCCGCCCACTGACGAGCTGAAGGTCTGAAGAAGAAAACCCCTAGGACGAAGAGAGAGTGAGAAATGTAGGTATATTATCATATGAGAACCTATAGATCCTGTGATTCTGGTCCTCTGGGTTTATTATAGAAGCAGAATGTTCTGGGTGAGAGGGAGCTCAGGATTTTGGAGAAATAGAATTATATACTGTTTGCATTTCAGTAGCACTTGCCATTATCGTTATGCATTTCCGAGCCCACCAAAGGTTATTATGGAAATTTTCTTAAACTTCAGAAACTGAGAAACTCTAATTAAAACTCTAATTAAAGATCAAACCTCGTGGTGGTTACACAACTCTGAAAATGTACTTATAGTAATTTAATTGTACCAGTAAAACAAATGAATTTTGTGGTGTGTAAATTAAAGCTATCTTTATAACTTTGGCTAACAAAGCTAACTTTGGCAAACGAAGATTGCCAAAGTTAATCAGCGATGGGTATTTCATTTCTAAAGTGTCAAGTGCTTAGGGCTGCTTAGGAGAGAGAGAGAACGTACAAACCAAGAGATACGCATACTCTGCAGGTTCACAAGCAGGACACGAATGAAACTCCAAGCTTCTAGAGACTTCCTTGGCGCTTGGAAGAGTTAGGGTGATTCAGGTTCAAGTCATACTGGGTTAGGTCCATGATCACACCAATTTCACTCTTCATTTTGGTTGTGGATACTTTCATCCTGTTGGATTCTGTTTACAGACAGCATCAGGTCAGATTATTTAAATTCATAAATATTTGTTGGTAGTTCACTTGTAAAATGAGAATTGAATATATTTTTCCAGCTTTGACATTTTCTCTTTCTAGAATGTGGAAATAGTTCTAGGAGTCATTCATTTGTTCAAAACATAGGTATAGACTTATTGAACATTGACTATGCCCCAGGCACCTTCCTGGACACTGGATCAATACATTAGAAGATAGTTAAGGAACCTGATTCTCCTTGATAGCTGTATATCTTTGGGAAATCACTTATCCAGCTGAACCGGAAATCACCTATCCAGCTGAGCCAGAAATTTGTCCTGTGTAAATTGGAAGGTATAGTAATATGCACCTATGGAACCTATTGTTCCATAGGTTTTATCGTGGTAGGTATAGTAATATGCACCTATGGAACCTATTGTTCCATAGGTTTTATCGTGAAGATAAAATCACCTATGATAACATAAGTGGAAGCATCTCGTAAAATGGCAAAGTATTATACACATATGAATAATTACTATGGAGTGAGTCCATTACTGTCTTAGCTTTATTCGGGAAAATGCACTATTTGCAACCAGGAACTACTTTCTGAAGTGTTCTGAATTCTCCATTCCCTTGGTCCCTTCTTCCTGGTGTCTAGCGGTGAGGATGATTAGTTTTCAAGTTAAATCTCAATCTACAGTTTTGTTTTGAGTAGTATAGCTCCAAGGGACGAGAAAGAGAGTTATTTAATATTTTATTTCTTTAGTTTTAGAAAGACGGGAAGGGTGAGAGAGAGGGAGAGAAACATCAATACGTGAAATATCGATTGGTTGCCTCTCGCCCGCCCCTAACTGGGGACCTGGTCCGCAACCCAGACATGTGCCCTGACTGGGAATCCAACTGGCCACTTTTCGGTTTGCAGGTTGGCAATCAATTCACTGAGCCGCACCAACCAGGACCCTTTAAATTTTTTTGCCCACAACTGACGTGCTAGCCTTTTGGTTTCCTGCCATTCTAAGACAGGACGGTGCCTAGTGGCTGAAGTACGCCCTTTGACGTCCTGACGCCACGCACCGCGACTTGGGGCCGCGCACGTCAGTTGTTGCCGCCGGCTGACTTCCGGTGGCACAGACGCCGAGTTTCCGCGGGATCAGGCGCTGCTGAGGGTACTGGGTCGTGTGCCGTGAGGCGGGAAGAGGCAAGTGGGAGCTGGACGTCCGTGCGGAGGGTGACCGGGCTGAGGAAGTCGGGTCTCAGGGCCGGCGCGGGGTGTATGATGAGGTGGAAGTGAGGCTGTCTAACTGGGAGTGGGGTCTTGCGCCAGTGCTCGGCGCCTAGGTAAAAGCACAGTTAGGAAGGACCCCTTTTTGAAATCTTTTCCCTGGAAGGGCTCGCTCAGGGGCTACCCCAGGATTTGCATTCTTTCACCCTGTTGGTCTAACTT
>PVKM010045472.1:0-11969 GCA_004027735.1 Carollia perspicillata
AGACAAAATAAGAATGAGACACTCAGAACAACTTTGGTTCATATTCTCCAATTTAATTGTTGCCCATATGAAACTGTTGTTGTAGTGATCATTTCTGTCACAGACCAGAAGTGCTATCTCTGAGGGACAAGGGAGAAAGAGTTGATTTATAATGGACCAGTACAGGCTGAGTATGGCCACCTGTGTGAAGACTGGAAATGAAAGTGACAAGTTTACAATTGACCTGAGCCAGCAACAATACCTAAAAGATTTCAATCTGGTATATGGCCAAGTGGGAGATTTTGGGAGATGTCAGTTTGCAAGTGCTGGTTTCTTGAGGTTACAGGTTGCAGTCACCAGAGAGAAGAAGCCGATAATAACCAAACAGCACGTCAGGACTTCAGTCAAGCAATCTGAACTTCAGTAGCCAGCTCTAGTTCTAGAAAAGAACTAGAAAACCAAGAATGCTCAGAAAACCAAGGCAGAGGTTAGTGCTAGGGATAGGCACCAGTTGGGTACGAAAGAGAGTTCAGAAGGCTTCAGTGCATTGCGTGGGACCAGGCCCAGGGACCAATCACAGAGCATCAGAAGTTTATGATCGGGAGATGATGGCTGAGACGGCAGGGGCTAACAGTTTTTAAAACGTGATGCACTTGTGTTCTTTAAAATTAACAAAGTAATACATATTCATTGTTGAAACTCTTAAAAACAAAGAGAAGTTCAAAGACAAAAATTAATGCAATTTTGTAATGCTCTAAGAACAAACACTTTCTTTGGAAATAGTGAGCTAAGTACTTATTTGGTTCACATTACCCAAAGTTCACAAGAGAATAATTTTGTCATCTTCCGTTCTCTTGTATCACCTTCTTAAAAGCAGAGAAATTGTTAGAATGAAGTAATATTACCTTGCTTGTAAAGATGTAGTCAAATGCAAATTCTGCCACTTTATGGGGGGAAAAGTAAGTATTTAAAAATAAAAATTATGTTTTACATGAGAACTAAGGGCTACCTTAATCTTACAAGATTTTAAGTGCTATTCTTGCCTTTTTATTCCCATTATGTTATCAAATAAACTGTAAAAGACATATATCATAACTATTTTTGGTCTAGGAAATTCCGGAAGGAACCAAATGTGTGCATAGAAGCAAAGAAATCTATCTGTAATAGTCTTCTGGCAAACGGACAGAACTTTTAAAAAGCAAATAAGACACATGCTGCTGAAAGCTATATTATCATTACCTTCTCCCGCCAGTTGTCATCATCCAGCAGCTTCTGTCTAAGGCTCTCCTGCAGCTGCTCAATGCTTTTCTGATGTGAAATCAGCATCAATTCCCTGAAAACCATAAACCCAACAAATGAGTCAGGACTCAGCCCTAACACTCTTATTAAGTTGCACGTCTTGGCTCAGAGAATATAATTTCACAACTTAGCCTGTTTATTCCCTTAAGCAATATATATACTGCTACTAGATATGATTTTAACTGTTAACAGTAATTTACAAACACTTCATATAAGCTAAGTATTTTCTCAGGCTTAATTTCTGTGTAATAAGTAGTGTCATTTTTGCATGAAATAGTAATATACATGGAATCACAAATACAATAAAATGTTACACATTGTGGTTCTAAAGTTTATGACTAAATTGTAACACTAGACAATATTTTGTTTTTTTTTAAAGGAAAATATATTGGGATATGCCATGAAATCAACATGTTTGTGGTTTCTGTTAGATTTATTTTTCTTTTACTTTTCTCAAATACCCGTAGGAACAAACCAAAGGAGAGGGTAATGTCTGAGATGTGGTATGGTATAATACATAAAAAAATCAGAGAATTAAAAACACAAAAAACACTTTAATATTTTAATCCACATCAATAAATCTTAAAGCTAAGTTTGTGATCCTCCTGGTGGAGGTCGTGTGGGTGATTCACGAGAACCTTTCATGGGGCACTGAAATTAAACCTGGAACTATCACAAGTGGTGGCAAAAGCAGGCTTGTTGGTCAGGGCTCCTCCCCTTTCCTGTAATCTCCATGAGTCTTCCTGCCTATGTAGGCGATTTTTCTCCACTGCTTATTCCTCTTCTATGCCCTGTTTTCTGTCACCAACCTCTTCCTTTGCTCTGATCCCTTTTCTCAAATTCATGACCTCATTTATAATCACTGTTGGAAATCTCTAATGATCCATCAACAACAAAGATTTCACACTAAAAAAAAATTCATCGGAATTTTTCAAGATCATCAAGATCTTGAAATTCTTGAATTTCAAAGAAAACTTAAATTTCAAGATCTTGAATTTTTCAAATTCATCAAGATCACATTTCCTGTGATCTTGCCTTTCCTTTTGACTTCTGAAAACCTTTACCAGTCAAAATCTTAGCTTGAAATCTCTGAGTCATCTCCAACTCTTTCTTCTTGTTCTCCTGTACCAAAACTTCTGGAATATGGCAACAGCAGAATGGATAAATAAATAATGGTATACTTTAGAATAAAATATAGATGAAGAAATGAATAATTCCCAGTCACATGCATTATTATGGACAAATCTCAGAAACATATCTTGAGCACAACGAAAAAATCACTGAGTAATATATGCAATTTTATTTCTATAAAGATAAAATATATAGAAATCTAATATTTTTTAGGAATACAAACATATGTGGTAAAATCATCGAGTGAAGCAAAGAAATCACAGGCATAAGTTACTGTGGTTTTTGTAGATGTTTTTTATTCCCAGTTTTCTGAGAACCACAAAATGCCCGTTGGTGGTTTCCTCTGGGGAAGGATGCAATGTGGGGGAACTGGGGAGAAGCACAAGGGGTTCAAAGCCAAAGGTAAGGTTCTTTTTCTTAAACTGAGTGATACATAGATGTTCACTGTATTGTACGTTTTTATCCTTTACACCTATGTAAACCTTCTATGTATGTACTCAGTATTTATGAAAACAACTAAGGATAAAGCCTGAGTACAGAGTAGAATGGGTATGTGGAGGAAAAGAGAACAACAGGGAGAGCCTAAGGGGAGGGAATGGGCAGGTGAGGAGTATGGTGGGTTTACTGACTAGGAACTGACTATGTTCACAGTTCACACTATGAACAAGGCAGCATCATCAGGCCTTGGAGGGACCGACGTGAATCAGGAAGGCAGGGTCCCTGCCCAAATAGTGCTCAAATCCAGCAATGTAAAAAGAAGCTTTATCTTTTAAAGTGTGAGGCGGACCTAGCAGGTCCCGATGCTTGCTCAGCAGTCTGTAGACTGGAGAAAAGGAAGTGAAGCAGGGGGAACACAGAATGAGGACAGCAAACGTAGGGTTACATGAAAAACCACACTTATGGCTTTCCTCCGAAGATGTGGCCACTGCTGTCTCCTCTGCAGACTTATCTCCCTCTACTTGTCAATTAATGTTTGTGTTCTCAGCACTCTGTTCTGGACCCTTTTTCTCTCTCTACTTTTTTTCTAGGAGATCTTATTTACTCCTATGGTTAAAATGCAATACAGATGCTGACAGCTCCCAAATTTTATCTCTAGCACATATCTGTTCCCTGCGTAGCTGACTCACGTATCCAGCCCTCACTGACTGCTCTAATTTTATATTTCAGAGACATCTGGAACGTAACATGTCCGCAATCTCAAAGACTCACAATGCTAAGGTTTGTCTATTTTTTGGTCATCTGCTGCTCTGTTCCCCATTTTGTTCCAGGAAGCAGCCCAAGGAGCAACTTTTACGTGAGAATTCTGATTTTGTGGCTCACTGAAAACAAAACTTGCCAAAACAGAGGATCTGTTAGAGCTTCTGCTTAGAATTGGTGCACATCACTTCTCTCACATCTCAGTGGCAAGAAGAAGTTAAATGGCCAAGTCTGATGTCAACAAAGTGTGGGTAGCACAGTCCTCTCGCTGGGGAGTACACAGTAAGTCACCCGGCCCTAGGTGGAGTCCATCACCACGCTGAAATCCCACTGGAAGCCACTATGGGGCTTCCTAGCCTGGAGGTGGGGAACATTCTTTGCTTAGTCTATGGTTCCTCTCCACGAGAGTGATTTCTCAGCCCAGTTTTCGCCACAGCTCCTGGTCTTCCTCTCTGATATGTACTTGTCTGCGCTGGTCCCATTAGAAGTGGGCATTAGTGATTTTGCCCTGTTGGAAAACAGCTTTCTCTACTTACTTCCTATCCATAGATGATTTACATATATAGCAAAAGGGACTTTGCAGATGGGATTAAGGGTCTTGGGATATGGAAATAAAGTGGCACTTTACCTGATTTTCAAAATTATCATAGAATGGCTGTGGCTGGCCATGTGCCTGTTAGAAACGGCCAGACTGCAGAGTTCTGGCAATTTCATCTACTTTATTTCTTAAGCCAGTTTTCCTATTTGAAAAGAGGTCTTTCTGATTAGAAAATTCCAAGGAACATTTTCAGACAGGTGCCTGTGAGTACATTATGAATTACCTTTACTATAAAATGGATGATACTGAACATTTGAGAGGCTCAAATTTCAGTCTCCCTGGAGACAGTTATAATTTTGATTGATACCACCAGAAGTAGAATCCATTTCATACATGATCCTCTGATGAACCCAGTACAAAACACCACTGTTAAATGTAACCCTTTAGAATAAAACTGTGAAAGTCCAATACATTAGAGGAGCCAAAATGTAAGTGACGTTTCAAACAATTTTAGTAAAGTATAATTACTCACTGAATTTCAAAGAATTATGAAGTTCTTTATGAATTTGTGCAAAGTATAAGGTGTTTTGAGTATACTGTTATAAAAATTATGAACTTGTGTCTGTGATGATAAGTTTGCTTGATACTTATAATGACAGAAATAGGGATTTTTATTATCTTTAATTCCTGCTGAACCTCTGTTCCTGACTCCAAAAACTCTTCACTGAGGGACAGGTAGAAAGAGAAATTACATGCGATGTTACAAACACTTAACTGTCCTTGATTAGCATGGGATATGCATTGAGTGATGCATACAGAGATGATTATGTGTGTGAAAAAAGGTAATCCTGATTTAAAAATAAAGACCACACTTATAGAGTACACTTATGGAAGAGCTTGCACATTCTTTAGGAACAGGAAACCGTCTTAAGAAACTGATCAAGAACCTGTGTTGAAGGGACCTCTAAAGAATCAGCTTTGACTCTGGTGAGACTTTCTGCTAGAAATCTAGAGGAATGATAAGGAATCAAACATAATTATTGGAGGCACATTGCTATTTTTCATGTTATAAAAAGCTGAAAATGTACAGCTGTCTTTGAATGTCATGCAGACACTCAATTTCCTCTTTAGAACCAAACCAGTTCTACAGAAATTGCTGCTTTAGATTTGTAGGAAACTATACAACTCTAGGTCCTAAATTTGGATTTACTAAGAACCCAATGAAAAAAGATTTTCACTAGAATACAGAATTGTAGTCCTGGCTCTGACTTTTGGCAAGTCGAGACCCTCTGAACCTGAGAGAAACACTGGGAGCTCTGGTTCCACTGGGATCCAGTTCATTCCCGCCCATACATCCATACGTTCAGTGAACATTTATCGAGCGCCTACTAAATGTCAGGTACTGTTTTAGTCTCTAGGAATATAGCATTTTTTTTCTTGCCACTCTTTGGAAAGACATTAATGCAATGCCTCAACTTTTAGAAGAAATGAAGATCTGAAGTTATGTGATTCACAAGTGGCAAAGCAGCTCCGGCTCATACCAGCCGGCTCATGCCACTCTCTGTGGCAGTTACGCTGCCTTTGCTTCTCCTACGTGAGAGGAGGGGTGGCTGCCTGGAGCATTCTGGCCTGCAATTTCACCGGATACAGATTTTTTAAAATAATGTTTTGGGGAGTTGGCACATTTGGAAAACTAGGATCAACTCACAATTAAGAGTGTTTATTTTTAAAACTTAAAGTTCTTAGACCAAAAAGAAAATGAGACTCTAATTTCTTACACACATGCAAAAAATCAAGACTTCCTTAGTTGCAGTTAAAAATGTAACTGCAAACAAATGTCAAACCGTTAAGCTAAATGACAGCTTTCAATTGTCTTCACATTGTCAGTCAAACTGATGAGTTTGATTTTGCCACAACTTCTGCCTTCATTAAAAGCAGTAAGCCTGTGATATCATAAGAAGTCAGCCTCTTGTTCTGAGAGCTGTTGATGGATAAGAAATCAGAGAAAGAAATAAGTTTTGGGGGGAGGGGAGCCCAATGTGGTTTGTTATTACAGAATGATGTTACTTAGGCCACTCCATTTCACAATCCTTTAGACTAACAGGATGGCATCCAAATCAAAGCATTCCATGGACTAATCTTTATATCTCTAAGAGTAAGGCAGATAATCTTAAATTCAACAGACATTTACCGAATATCTACATCACCAGTACACGGTATCAAAGTAGTAAGGTATGACCTGCAAGGCGTTAGCAGTGTCAGGAAAGATGAGAGGGAGTGGAGTGACACCTTAGGAGCATCTACAATCTACCACGCACAGTACTATTATACATGTGTTGATCTTCACAATGAGATAGATGTTACTAATGTGCCCATTTTGCAGATAAGGAAAATGAACTGTAAAGTAGTTAAGTTGTCCAAACTTGAGACTGGTCAAGTTGAAATTTAAAGCTATGGTTGCTTAAATCTAAAGTCCCTTTTTAAAATTACTAAGCCATACTACCTCAAGGTAACAGACCCTTAAAGCATTGCTCCCAAATCCTTTTCTATACTGTATACTACTTATTGAGTCTAGCCTTCATGGAAATAGCACAATCCTCGATAAACACTAATCTTCTCTTCTTCTAGATTGTGTTGGGAAATGTTTGTATTCTATTTTCATTCTGAAGATATAGCTCCACTTCTGATTTTGCCAAGACATCTGAGAGAAGAAGACAAACGTACCCTGTTACATTTACATTTCTAGTGAATGGGAGAACCCTGAAAGAGTGGAGGGGTGGGGGATGAAAGAGAGGGAACACAAAGGAGACACTGTGGGTCGTTGTGCTCTATGCAGGGTTGGGAGTCCCCTGAAAACTGTGTTACAACCTGGCTGAGAAAGAGAAGTCACATGAACGGAAGCTGACCAAACTGAGCCCTTTAAAGCGGATGCTGAGGGAATTGTGCAAACTATAACAGAGAGAACACGGGTTATAAAGGTTAGACACACGGAGCTTCATTGCTGTCTTTGTCAATTATGTGACCCTGAGCAAGAAATGTAGCCTTACTTAAGCTATTTCCTTATGTGGAAAATGACACCTGCTTCACAGGTGAGGGCCATGGCTCTGCTGGCAGCGCTAGTCGTTTGGAAATGACTTCCCTTCTGGGTTGGTGAACTAGACAAAGTGTTCCTTGTGGATAGGAGCAGACCTAGCGACAGAGGGCTTAGGAAGGGGTGAGGGAGAGGGGCATACTTGTGTAAGAAAAATGAGCCCCTTCCTCTCTGGAAAGTGGCTGGGAGAGCCGAGTCCAGGCTTCTTCTCAGGCCCTTACTACCCCACTGAGCACCAGGCAAGGACACAGGCATCTGCCCCAGGGCGGCATGAAGACAAGATCCTGTCCACACGAGCGCTGAGAGGGCTCTCCACACTGTGAAATGTGTGCACTGTGTGCAAGAGGGCCTGAGAGGGAGAAAGGAGAAGGGGCAGGAGAGAAGGAGAGAGGGAGGGAGGAGAGAGAGTATGAGGACGCCTGTTTACTTATGGGGTCATGTCACACACGAGAAAACAGGAGACTCCCTGAACTTCTGGAAATAATTTGCTAGATGTTGTGTATATTTTCTAAGGTGAGGATTTATAGCTTCCAATTAAACCAACCAAACAAACAACAAAAACAAACAGAGGAGAGGACCAGGGAATTAAAAAAGAAGTTAATGTTATGTGTGTGGGGGAGGGAAAATAAAATCCTTCCCTAAAGCCTGCAAAAGATACATCTTTGCAGTGACAGGGAACAATTAAGACAACTTCATTTAAGATAGAGAAATATCTAGATAGACAGAGAAATATAGCCATGTACTGTTTATTTACAAAATAATTTAACATAAGCAACTTGCACCTAACTTTGGTTTCGACTAAGCTTTTCCTTCAAAAATGCTCTTCAGTAATCTTATCATGTTATTGACAAGTAAATCACAACAAGTGCTTATCTATATTTTCCCTTGGAGATTGCAAAGATGGGGCTAATAACGGCTCTTGGGAATGCACAGGGTATGAGAGCTGTTATAAACCACTGTGTGGTCCGGCAGTAGGGCTGTAGGCTACGTGTCAGCGCATACATGAATTTCTCTAAGTGTTATATGTGGGCAGTCTCCAAGCTCAAACGCATATGGCCTTATAAAATCCATTTGTAAGTTGGTTGTAGGGGATTCAGAACATATTTTACCATCACAATAATTTTCCATAAAAATGGAATTAGGCCCACAGGCCAGCCCACAGAACTCTGTTTAACCCACAAAGTGGTATCATGAATTCAGGGTCTGGGCAGAGTTCTGGCTCTGGTTGGAGAGTCCTTGTAGCCCAGAAGAATAAGATCTGAGGACTCTCTTTACACAGAACTTCAAAAACAGCCAGGCTTTTCTCTGGCACTGTCCTCTGCATCTTGCTGCATTCCTCCTGTCTACCAAGCAGACCCCTTCCTCCAGCCTCAACGTGTCTGTGACCACACAGGCCACAGACCTTCTTTGCCCCCAGCATCCCCAGTTTCAAAGGACCGACTTCTCTTCCTCCCCCACGGGGCTTCTTCTAATCCAGCTTCCTCAGCTGAGTGTGAGGGAGAAAGCAGTGCACCATAAATAGGTTTGTACTAATATGTGGATTATTTCCCGGTCACTAACTCCTTTCTGGCTCCAAATTCAGAAGTTCTGCCAGTTTTTCCCCCTCTAGGATCAGTTCTGGCTTTTTACATCTTTTTCTCTACTTCTGAAACTATATAGCTTCTGAGTTATATGTTTTTTCCTTATGGTCCCAGTGGAACTTCAGCAGAAAGGCTCTGCTCTTGGGAGGGGTGGGAGAGGCGGGGCAGCGTGTAGATGAGGCTGCCTGCTTTAGGGATGCACACGCTGTCTCTGTGAGTGAGTTGGGCTCTGGCCTTCAGTGAGCATATCTGGCAGCCTGGCTGGTTGCAGCCCTTCCACAGCGATGGTTCGGGACCTTGCTGTGCAGCAGATTCCTGAGAACTGCCCAGTCCTACCAAACAAGCATCTCTGCGCCTCCATTGTAGAAGATTTTCCTGAGCCCAGCTCCTCCTTTTGGAGGGACTTTCACATTTCCAACTGCTTAGGGCCACCTCGCTTTCTAAGGCCCCATTGGTGGTTGCTCAGCTGACTGTAGGAAAGCAAGTTTACTGAAGGAAAGAAAGTGAAGAGAGAAAAGCCAAATTCATGCATGAACTGTAAGGAATGTCCACTGTCAGGCGATCACAGTGGGGAGGGGTGAAGAACCAAAACAGAGGCAGGATAACAGGTTACCCCTGCAGCCAAAGAAAGACAAAGTTTTGCAGCAGCAACATCGAGAGCAAAGCCTGCATGACTTGACCCTTGCCTGCCTCATTCAGACTTGCCAGCCCTCCAGTCACGCTGCCATTTCTGAGAACTCGCCACGCTGGTTCTCAGCTTGGAAAGCCCTTCCCTTTTGGTTTGGAAGCTTGTACTTGTCTTCTTTTTATGTATCATCTCAGAAGTCACTTTTGTGAATACCCTTTCCACTCCTTCTGGTAGTCTCTATCTACAATACCTCTTTACCTATCTATTATCACAATCTATAATATTCTAGTTAGTTCTCTACTTTTCACTGTTTGTTTCTCCCATTAGAATGTAAGCTTCATGAGAGCAGGGAGTTTCAGATTCACTGTTGTATCCCTAGAATACATACACCTGGCATATAGTAAATGCTCAACGAATAATTATTGACTGACGGAAGTACCGAAAGCCAAGTCCTTTGAGTGGAAACATTTGCCAAACTCTGAAGATAAAACCGAGGACAAGGCAGACAAAATCTGAAAGTGGTAGCCTAGGGCAAAGGAAAATGACAATACTATATCTAGGAATAATCCTATGATAATATGATATGTTACTGTTCCATAAGTATATTTTAACTTTTTTATGTGACAGATGTCTTGTCAACTTAGTGCCACCAAATGATTAAGTAATATCATGCCTGCTTTTAGGTAGACTAAGTACAGAAAACAAAGAAAGAAAAAGGGCAAGGATGTGAGATAAAAAAAGGGGGAAGAAGAGGACAAAGAGGTAGTTCAGTGATGCCACTGTTCTCTGAAAACTTAAACAAACTATCCTTCTCATTCCACACTTACAATAGAAGGTAAGATTAGAACACACTAATTTTTTTTTAAAAATGACAAAACGTATACACAGCTGGGTGAGTGTGCTACTTCAAAGCAATCCCTTAAGAAAGCTCTATATTTATTCTAATTATATTAATTCTCAAAACACTAATAAAACTGCCTTCTTCAAATTGCAGCCAGAGATAATTTATTAAGCATTAAGAAGAAACCATTTTATTTTACCATTGATCCTAAATGGTATTTCCCAGATTGATTTCCTACTCCCCTCCCCCTGAGACCTGTCAGTCTGTTCCATGTATCCACACCTCCGGTTTCATTTTGTTCATCGGTTTATTTTGTTCGCTAGATTCCATATATCAGTGAATCACAGGGCACTTGTCTTTCTCTGACTGGCTTACTTCACTTAGCATAATACTCCCCAGGTCCATCCAGGCAGTTGCAGAGGGTAAGGTTTCCTTCTTTTTAACTGCTGAGTGACATTCCACTGTGTAAATGTACCACGGCCACAGTGTGTGGAAGGGGGCCAGCTCTTTTCGAGTCTCTGCCCTTCCTACCATTCTCAATGTAGCTGCATCTCTAAATCCTTCTGTAGCTGATTTTAATATTTCTGATTCCAATCCTTCATCATTATGGCCATTGATTATCACCCCATGTTACAAATATAGGGATGCTCAAGATTACTGATGCATGCAGGAACATTTGTCTCTATTGTATACTCAGCCAAATGGCAATACTTTTAAATTTTTTGTTTGCAATTATAGTTTTTATCTCAATGTTTCAGCTGCCATTCCTTCACATTATTAGTAAACCTGGCTTTTGCAAATTCCCTGCTTCTAATATGCTATGTGCTAAGCAACTAACTACATAATTGCAAAATGGCAGAGAGAGGTCATGAGGTGGAAGGAAGAGTCATATAACAACAAGCTGTATCATCTTTGCAAAAAGCAGGTTATTGATATGGCAGAAAAGGAAGAAATGGTGGGTAGTCATCAGCTCTGCAGTTGTTCATCTCATTTAATCAAACAGAAGTTAATGTACATCATCCCAGGATGAACTAGAGACAAGGCTTGTTCCCATGTGAACTAGACAGACGCCCTGCTAGCCTGGACTACAGACAGACATGACCCAGAGCAAAGTGTTAGGAGAAAATTCTGAGACAACAAACCTTATTCTCAGCTACACAGTACTTATTCCTGGGGCCCCACTACCAGACTCTTCCTCAGCAAATAGTTGTCCTTATAAAAAATTTTTTTAAAATATTATAATTCTTCTAAATCAGAAAGCAGCCAAGTATTCATAAGATGACATGAATATAATAAAAACTAAGCTAAAAGATAAAAATGATAGGAAGACTGAAAAACCAATAGCCTAGTAGTGCTTTCTGTGCACAGAGAATAATGTAAGACAATTCTTGCCTTTAAGGAAATTGTGTTCTTCTAGAATTTAATAATTACATCAATAAATATAAATGGGATAACATCTCCTATTAAAGACTCCAAGATCTGATACAAACCAATAAAACAAACCCAAAATTTGTGCTATATATCAAATAAGCATTTAAAGCAAAAGGACTTGGAAAGAATGAGCAAAGACAGGCCAGGCAAATGAAAACAGAAAGATAGAAAGTAGGGTTGAGATGCTAAGTTTAGGGATGGTTAATTTAATGACAAATTAACAGCAAATATATCTAGGGAAATTGGAGAAATGT
>PVKM010045473.1:0-11972 GCA_004027735.1 Carollia perspicillata
TACTCACCACCACGCACGGGGCCATAAGCACCTGGGAGAGGGAAACTCTGGCCAATCTCAGTCTGCTCTTATTTGTGGTTTTTAAAGGTATCTACGGAATCTGGGATATAAAATTGTGCTTTGTATTTTTACTCCCCTTTCGTGCATACACTCATTTAATAATTGCTCAGCACGGGGCCCCTACCTGCTTCACACAGTGGAAACTGAGCCGCAGTCCCACCGCCGTGAGTACTGGCAGGCTTACACTCCGGCGGAGAGAAGCCAAAAACAAGGTTTTCTGCGAGACGGCGATACATATGATGACGAAAGTAAAATACTTAAGGGGTTCAAAGTGTTGGGGGGCTAGGGAGTGAAGGGGGCATCTTTACTTTTGTTTTAAATTCTCACCTGATGTTATGATGATTGATTTTAGAGAGGAAGGGAAAGAGAGGAGGGAGGGCAAGAGGGGGAGAGAGAAACACTGGTGTGAGAATCATCGACTGGCTGCCTCCCAGGGACTGAACCGGCAGCCTAGGTATGTGCCCTCCCTGGGGATCGGACCCACAGCCTTTGGTGTACGGGGCAATGCTGCAAGCAACTGACCCACGCGGCCAGGGCTGCAGGGGCTTCTCCGAGGAGGGAGCACGGACAGGTATCAGACTGTATTCCCCCACAAGGACGAGAAGCAGGTCTTAGAAAGCAGGACTGTGGAAATGAGGGGCCGAACCATCTCATCCTCACCAGAAAAGTCAGGCCCGCCCGGAGGTAATACTGCGTCGCAAGCGTGAAGCGCCGCAGATTGCGAAGAGCTGGTGGGAACGTCAAAGGGCTGACCCTGTGAGGCTCCCCGCAGCCAGGCTCTGGCAGGCCTACGTGCTTCCCCCAGAGGAGCGGACGGGAAAGCACACAGGGAGGTGCCCTACCAGACACGGTTCCCAGCAGTGGAAGCAGCTAGAAGAGGCTGCTGTATCCATCCTGCTGGTCTCGCTAGGAAGGAAACCCTCTCTGCTCTGGCCACACCTACCCCTCTGGCTTCTCTCCAGTCGTGGTCAAGCTCTCCTCCCAGAGTGTCTGCCATTCTGATGTTCCGGTCACTCAAGGCCCTCGGGGTCTTGGCAGGAGAAACTCCCCCCCTAGACTGCCTCGGCTCCCTTTCCAACGGTCTCTTCCCCTCCACCCGTAATCCACCAGATCACGCCTTCTCTGATCACAAAACTGCCTTCATTGCACGGGCACCTTTCTTTCAGAGTTCTTTTTGGAGCTGGAAATTTTAGTTTTCTGCATAAGCACTCGATGAATGCCTGTCTCTCCGCCAGAGCAAAAGTTCTACAATGCCATGAGGGTACGGGAGTAGGTCCCGCATGCCTGTGGACCCCTGCCATCTCCATCCCACACAACTGAGACCGTATCACGTAACATGCTCAAACAGCTTGTCGAAGGAAAGGAAAACATATCAGTGATCAAACATTTCTGCAACGTCCAGGGTTCAAATCCTTCCTCTACCATTTCCTCTTCATCTCTCTTCACTGTGGTTTCCACGCCTGTCAAATGGGGGTGAACCACAACTAGGATCGGCCATGGAATTAAAGGCCAGAGCAAACAACAGAGGACCCAATTTAAATACAAAATAAGAGGTAAAGTGAATTGCACCAAGCATCAGGTTGCCTAAACCACCAGGGGCCCTGAACCTGACTCAGGTGCTCAAAAAGAATTTGTGAATAACACACCAGGAGAGGGAGCACTCATCCCAGTTGCCCTCCACCCCAGCACCGGGGTGCTGGTGGGGGTGATCTCCACCTACAACACACCCAAACTTAGACACACAGCGGGCAGTGGGCCGGAGCGACTCAGCTTGTAAGAAGCAGAGCCAGAATTCAAACTCAGGTTTTATTACTTTGTTTTGTTTTCCCAAAGCCCACTAGGACTTCTGTCCTAGTAAGCAAGCTAAACTCCTATTTAGGGTTTACAATCCAGTAGGTCTACTTAGATGCTTAAACCCAGAAGAAAAATATATGGGGCGAGGAAGTAATACCAGCCGATAATAATTATCGAGGGTTTACTGTGTGCCAGCACGGTTCCGAGCGTTTTGCACCCATTGTTAATTTTAATCGTATACTCCTTTTACGGAGATACTGTTTTTATCCTTATTCTACAAACGAGGAAGTGGAAGCTCGGAGGCGAAGCCACGATTTCAGGAAACACGGGCGTTGTGGCTGCAGAGCCTCTGTTTTGAACTTCCACGGCGTACGAGGACAGTCCCCCGGCTAAAGGGATTTGCCTCCCGAGCTTTGGTGCCTGTTCGCTCTCATCCCACATCCAAAACCACATGAGAACTGGCTTCCTCCGCTCTCCCGCTCTGCAGAGGCACCTGCGTCCCTGTGAGCCCGCGACGGAGGGGAGGGTCAGGGATAACAACAGCGGTGGCATCTGGACCCGGGGCTCTGGGACCAGATCACCCCGGGCCTGCTCTGCTCCCCACCGCCGCGTAACCTGGGCCAGGTGACTCCACCTACCTGGGCCTCAGCTCCCTCCGCTGCAAAGAGCGATACCGCTACCTACACGCGTGAACCCATGCGGGTTAACTGGGATAACTCAGGTGAAGCGCCCGGCGTTATGGCCAACGGAGCCTGGGCTTCCCACGCCCCAAAGACCCGCATGAGCCGCGGAGTCCCCAGACAGGGGTTCAGGGGAGACCGGGTGCGGGCAGGCCTCGCCGCGGGGCCGCGCTCAGGGTCGGGGGGCTCGGCCCTGGGCCCCACGCCGGGCCTCGGGGATGGGCACCCCAGCACCGCTCGCCTGGCCCTTCAGCAGCCCGTGGCGCCCGCCGCCTGAGCATCCGCCCCGCGAGCGCCCCACTCACCGCCTTCTTCATGGTGGCCGCCATCTTGGGACTGGACCACGGCGCGAGGCGGGGAGGGCCGCGCCCGCGCGCTTCTGCCCCGGCCCTTTGCTACTCCCCTGTGGCCCACAGCTCCCGCAAAACACAACACCATCTCCACATTCTCTCCTCCTGGATCTTCGACTAAGGATTCCGGACGTCTGGGACTGGGGGAGGAAATGTAAACTGGGAGGATTTGGTACATGCCAATTAAAGGGACGAGCACCCCCCTGTGAGCCGACAGAAACTGGGGGGTGTGGTGAATGGCCTCAGGCTCCAGCGGCGAGCAGCAGGGGGCGCCCAGTGTGGCGAGGCGGGGCCTCGAGGGGATTGATGGGAAATTCTTTTTCCTTGGTTCCATAAATCGATATTGAGAAATTGACCTACTTAAAGAAAGAAGTAAGAACGAATGACCTTGGCAGTAGGATGTGATACTAATGTGCCCCGATAGTTCAGATGTCATAAAGGAGAAAGTACGCCTATTAATTAACTTATTCATCATTATTGAGTGATTCCTGTATACTCTGACATTTGTGCGTTGCAATTTTTTTTTTTTTTTTGGTCTCAGAATCCCTGTTTGGACCAGCGAAAGAAAGAAGAATGGGGGACAAATTGGAGACTGCTGGTCAGGAAGGAAACTCACCAAACTACTTGAAAATACTATCCCCAATGAAGGTGGGGGGAGTTGGAATAACACATGGGCTGAGAAGTAACACATTCCCTTACCCACTTCCTGGCTCCAGGTTATGGGGTGTGTGTGTGTGTGTGTGTTTACCCACCTAGTATTTTTCTTTAATTGAACCAAATATGCAAATTAGATTTCACTCGAAAATATCAAAACAATATTTTTGCTTTGCTTGAGCTTGTAAAATCCGAGTCCTGGTGACCTTGAGCCTGCATTTTTGCAGAGCAGCAGCTGGGTGCCGATCAGGCAGGGCCCACTCCGCGAACATACCGTCTGCAGGGCCCGGCCAGATCCCCACCTGCCTCATCCTGAGCGTGCCTGTTGGGCCTTCCAGGTGTAGGAACTCGTGTGTGATTTGTTCAAAATCTGTACCATGCTAGATGTTATTGCAAAGAGAAAGATGAATTAGACAAGGTGCTTGACACCAAGGACCTTACTGTCGGTACACCTGTATCACCACAGGTCACAGCGCCTGAGCCTGCAGCCCTGGGACAACCGCTGAGGGGGCCCGGGAGTCAGACAGAGCCGTGTCTGACTGGAGTACAGGGCAGTGGGACTACAGCACCTAAAAAAAAAAAAAGACAAAATTCCTTGTCCTCGACCAGCTTACATTCCAGTGGTGGGAAACAGACCATAGTCAAAACACCGAAGTGAATTATACCGTATGATAGGAGGTATGGGTTATCAGTATGTTAGTAGCTATAACAAGAACACATACAATAGTAATAAAAGATTGTATCTACCAGCATGAAAACTGTGAAGAAGATACAAGGAATCAAGTGGTATGCTGATTGGAAAATTGAGGGGAACAAAAACCCTATCTGAGTTGAGATGTAAGCTACAAAATGTCCAGACATGTCCCAGCTTAATTTTGATTCTGTCACAAAGCGATAGTGAGCTCAGGGCAGAATTTCACAGCCGGAGTTCCCACCAAAACCTGACGCATGGGCGCCAGACTCCTGGTTGTAAGAGTGCAGGATGCCTGCAGGGGGCGCTCAAGGACCGCAGTAGTGCTCCCAGACCCAGCCTGAGGCTACTTGGTAGGTCTGCCAAAATATCAACACGATTTTCTTAATTATTTTTTTAAAAATCTGTTTTAAAAACGCAGAATAAATATACCTTTAAAGGACATTTAAAATCTCTGACTTAAAGGGGAGAAAACCAGTTTCACTTGCTACAGGAACAAATCAGAAGGGATTTAAGTTAATCTCCAGTTCCTCCGAGATGAAATTGTGGTTCCGCTGAGATTTGATCAAAGGGTGGAAAGTAACCGGCAATGGAAAGGCGGGCAGGGCCTGGTGCTGCCGCTGAGAGCTCCTCCCTACCGTTTTCCATTATCAAGATAGATGATCGTGTTGTATTTAAAGAACTGGAATTTTAAAAGCAGAGAAGGAAGAAAAGGGCACGAGATCACGCTGGAGATAATTACCCTTACTCCCCCACCCTCCGCGCCTCCCGCGGTGGAGGTGGACAGAGGGGAGGGGTGGGGTAGGGAGCAGATTCCCCTGCCTGTGGGGCCCAGGTGAGAAGTGGGACTAGGCTGACTGGGAGGGACTGTGCTCCACCCCGCTGCCCCAGTTCCTAGCCTCTAGCCAATTGTTTCCACGAGGAAATGGGCGCCCGGTACCAGTAAAACGTCCCCCTTTTCCTAGAAGCCAGTCATCTGGATTTTTTTTTTTTTTGGTCTTGTGATTTTGAAACCATTCAAATTCAGTGTTGAATAAATTCTAAACCTACTATGTCTACCAAGTAGTTGGAGCACGCAGGCCACTCACCACTGTGACCTCTAATAAGCCTCTACAGGGGCACGTCTTCTGGAATGTTCTTACAACCAAATTTCTCATTCCTAAATAAAATGCCCGGGGGGGGAGTGTCCCCTAGGTGTTCTGAAGTAAGCCCATGCAAATAGGGGACTCTCCAACTGAAGCAAATCAGGGACTCTGTCACTGAAAGAGTCCCTCCCTGGGTGGGTTGCTCTCACCTGTGTTGTTCACAACCACCGGAATTTCCTGTGTGTGCCTTCATAACCCAAGATGCAATCCATCCTCAAAAGTCTTGCCTGCTTTATTGTTCATCTCTTCCATCTTCAAATTCTGGCCTTGTCCTACAGTGTATGTGCCTTACCCCCCCACCCCCACCTCTCTCTCTCTCTCTCTCTCTCTCAGCTCTTAAGGGTCATATTGTGCTGGGTAATAGAAAACAGTGCGAGTTTGTATTTAGCTCAACGGATTTGCAAATGGTTTTATCATGGCCCCGTTTGAAGTTCTTCACTGTCTTCCCATTGCACGTGGGTGTAGTTTGGATTCCCTTACCGAAGTCTAGCCTTTCTCTCCGACCTTATTTCACACCATCTTTTCCCTCGCTCACTGTGCTCTGATCGGTGGATGCGGCCTGCTCCCTTCTGCCTCGGGGCCTTTGCACTTGCTCTTGCAGCTGGCCTTGATATCCTTTCTCCTGTTATTCACTTCCATACATCTTCCGCATTCTCAACACTCAGCCTTTATGTGTCTCCATCAAGAAAGCTTTTCTTAAACCCATTCACTACCCTAGACAGCAGCATCCCCACTTTTAAATTCCTTAAAGCCCTCCCTAACACATTTTGAACTCTGCCTCCCTGTTATACTGGGAGCACCAACGGAAACATGCCTGTTTCACCACCTCTGTCATCGCAGCACCAGTAGGAAGGTAAATGCTTGACAAATATTAGCTAAGGAATAAATAAAGGCACGAATGAATGGGAGACTGTGTGTTTAGGGATTAACACAGTAATATATAATACAACACAGCTGTTGATGCATTCATTCGGTAACAATGTACAAACGTCCATAGTCCATAGGGTATTTCCATTTACTTTTTTTTTTTTTTGCTAGATCTGGTACTACCATTGTAATCACTCAGACTTGTCACCTGAGCAGCCCTTCCTTCTTTCACCAGGTGGCGCTGTGACTCCAGATTCTGACATTGGGTTTTTCTCTTTGCAACCCCTGAGGAATTGTCCACGATCTTGTCTACATTCTGCAAAGTGCGATTGCCATTTTGACATTGAGAATGAGTCAGAACTTGTTTTGAGGAGCAGTTGAAGCATATCTTTGAATCAACATGTACGTTTCCTAGTGTGATTCATTCAGCAAGGATTTACTCAGAACTCCGTGTACACCTTGAGTCGAGCCAGGCAGCCTCTTCCCACGGATGCTGCTCGTAAAAGGATCAGTAAGTGGGCATCTTACGTATTTGTGATCACCTAATACCACTCGAATACTTTTCTCTGTATTTGGGGAAACTTCCCAGTCATGAGTGTTTCCTTTCCATTCTGTAAGGCAAAACTCAACGTCTTGGCCTCCTTTAAGCTAGGATGCAGGCCTGTGGCTCTAGGTCCAGCCAATCCGATTCACTGTCGGGAGACCTTGACCTAAGGGCACAAACAGGGGAGGAGCCAGATGCCAGAGGGAACCTATTCCTGTGATGAAGGCAGCCTGGCAGAGGGAGCTTGAGTTTCCTGAAGCCGCAGGAAGAGAGGTCCTCGTGGGAGGCCCATGACTCAGGCCCAGAGGTGCTGAGATCCTAGCAGCTAGCATGTTTGCAAGGTCATTTCAATGTCATCCCTAGATATTTGCCTCTACTGCAGGCAACCCAACCCTCACTAAGGGTCTGCACATTCCTAGCTATAGGAAGTTCCGTTGTTTGACACGAAGAACCCAAAACAGATGTTCTTTTTAGGGAAAAGTTATTCATTTGTCACTATAAGTTCAGCCAAGACGACCAGGAACATCACTGTGGAGGTGAAATTCTGCCTGAACAAAAATGTCTCCCTTCCTGCGTTGCCATGGTGCACGCCAGTGACAACTATGGATGCTAAGCGTACTTCCAATGCTTTTTGTTTTGTAAATCACATACCCCAGGCTGCATCTGTGTCAAATTGACCTGCCCTGAATGAAGAGATGCAGGCTGACAGTGTAGCAAAACCCCAACAAAGACAGCAACACCCCCCAAACCAGCACAAACAGCCACCAGCAGACAAGAATCAGTTTGTAGGGGTCACCCAAGTGGATGAAAAGGACAGTCAACTGGGAGAACAGCCCCTGCCAGATGCTTGTCAAGCCTCAAACAGCATGACGTCTGACCCCTTTGGAGACACCTGGCTCATTTCTGGGGATGAGCAAAGGGTGAGATCAGAGACGTGGGGGGGCCACCATCGTCGGCCCTCCTTAACGGTCCTGCAGGCGTCGACTGAGCAGGACACCTTGCGGGCACGGAGGCTGAAGGGGCATAAAGGAGCCAGCCCTGGCCTCACTCCGGGGCACCAGGAAGGCAGGCAAATGCTGAGAAAGGTTTAGAAAGCAGCTTATTTAAGTGAATATGCGTTTTTATTGTTTTAACACTAACTCTTTTTCTGGCCACCTATTCTGAGAAAATAGGTCTAAAACCAGAAATGGTCTCTTTATACAAAGGGGCTTCTTAAGGCAGTGTCCGTAAGAACGGAGCCTCTGAACGACTCCAAGGGTTCAACGGCATCAGGGTGAGTGGCCCGGAGACACTCACGGTCGATACGCGTTAATCACAATGCCAGTTTTGAAACGTGGTGCCGTGAGGAAACACACTGAAAAACAGGTCAGAAGCAAAATTACAGTGTCAATTTTGTTCGTAAAAATATCACTATCCAGGGATGGGCAAAAGAAGGCTTACAGGTGTGCGTATGGAAAATAATATAATAATTAATAAGTCATGACACAAGAATAAACTCTGTGTTTTGCGTACTCACAACTGTAAACCTACTTTTGCCCCATCCCGTAGCTGTAGATGGGTGTACTCGGAAAACTGTAGGAATGAAATGTATCCAAATGTCACCAGATAACAGTGACATCTATAGCCAGGTGTCAGGAGTGAAAGCTCACCGTATACTTCCATGTTCAAATTTTCTAAATTTTTTAAAAGTGAACATGCATTAAAATTTTTACTCCTGTAGAAATGAATATTAATGTTAACTGCTATGTAAATATGCGAGATGTGATGGTAAGTGATAAAGCAAGTTATAAAGCGGGCACATTGTGATTCTAAATACAATCTAAGAATCGACCCACAGACCAGATATAAGAAGAAATGCACAAAACTATTCGGAGTGGCGGTCCCTGGGTGGTGACGTGAAATCCAATTACTTTTTTCTTATTTGTACTTCCTCAAGTTCCCTTTAGTGATTATGCATTACTTTATCAGTATTTGGGGAACTTCTTCAAGACATGACTATGCTATTACTGCCCCTTCTCCATAAAGAGAAGGTGAGACAATTCTCATATGGCACCGATCACAGGGGCTCACCCATCAGCAGCAACGGAGTTAAATCTATCATTTCCCAACATCACTGTCCCAAGTTTCTGAGAAGAAACAAAAAGCTCCCTGAAATATTAAACAGTTAGCTATAATATTTTTTTAAATTCGGTGAATTTAATCTTTAACGTGATGAGCACAAATCTCGTAAAACGTGATCGCTATGAGAAGAAATCACACTGATACTAGCAGCTGGTGAGAAGCTCAGACCGGATGGAGTCTTGGAGGTGAATCAGGTTGGGTAGGGCTGGAAAGTCCCAGGAACCAACGTGTGCTTTATTGTTCAGACAAAAGGGATACATTGACGGTTTGGAGGAAGAAAGTGACCTTAGGGAAGTAAACCCTGGGACATGGGCAAAGACCCGGCACCAGCCCCGATGGCGAATCCACATTGCGGCATGAAGGGCAGGTGCCCCCGTGGGAGGCCGGGGGGGGGGGGCTCAGGGACAGCCAGGGCGGAGCACTCGTGACACAGGTGTTTTTAGCGGCGGACTTCCTGTACCCGCCTGCCCTGCATAACACCACAGGCATTGCAGGACTTGGTGTGTCCTATCTCTGGATTAGATGAATTACCCTTACCCTGTGCTTATCTGTGAGTACTTTCACTTCAGCTCCCGTTGTGACGGGTTCCAGTTAATGATTAAAATCACAGGAGTCCTTCTCTGAAGACCTTAATTCTAAACAGGGCCTCTTCTGCTGGAAACACTACAGAGCAGCTCTACTTAGACTGTAGGACAAGAAAAAAGTTGAATCCTAAGGTATATTTTATTTAACAGCTCTCTAATTCCTGCCTGAAAGGATAATGCTTTCTGTCCAAGTTTACAATACTGACCCCATCCCTGACCAAGCAATAGATTTATTTTTGAATTGCAAAAGTAATGCCTTTTTCTTTTTGTGTGTAAAACGTCAATATATTTTTCTCCTTAAAACAATTCTATTGTTTTTTTCTTCTTCTTCCGGGTAGTGTGATTGTAGGTGATTTCGTTGGCTTATTTTAACCGCGGTCGCATTTCGTAACTGCCAGGGATGAGCGGCTAAACCTCCCGCTCTTCCTCGAATCCCACGTAAACATTTCTCTAAAATCGGTGGTTATGTAACAAGGATTTGCTAGGACAAACGTCACCCATCTGGAGTTCCAGGGCAGGCGGTCTTCGGACCAGAAGGGAGATGCCGACCTGCCCCCACCCCCCACACAGAGATAACATCGTTCTACTGAGCAGAACTGACCAGTCATCCTCAAAAACTTCCAAATGCAAAACAAGGACGTTTGGCTGAGAGCATCTGAGAGGAAAAAATGCTTACTCGTTACCAGCCCACCTCCCTGTAGCAATTTCCTCTAAGTCAGCTGCCTGTGAGAGGCTCACGGGAGGGGAAATCAGGGGGCTCATTGCTGTCTTTCGCACCCCCCGTTTATTCCGAATGAAAACCAGGATGACTCTGGTAAACCATCTAGGCCCGAAGAGACACCAAAAGCTTATGTTCCCTCAACTGTTTGAGAAATAAGGACCCCAAGCAATCTGAGCCCTAAGAATTCGGAAGCCAGAATGCTGTTCAAATATCCCGCTGGTTTGTGAACACTGCCCGCCTATCGTGACACTGGGTGACACTGGGTGACACTGGGTGACCATGCCCTCTAGCGCAGGCATGGACGACGCTTTAACGGTGGCTTCTGGTTTGGAATCTGCCCACATCCCAAGCTTGGTCACCGGCCAAGCCTCTGCTAAACCGCCAGGCAGATTCCCTGATGGGTGCGGGTAGCCAGGGTCAGTTTCCCCTGCTTACAACCAGAAGGCTATTAAATCGCTCCCCAATCCCAAAGTTGGTCTGCCCCAGGCCTGGGGAGGGGCGCAGCAACGGGACCGGTGAGGCCGTGGGGACCTGGGCTCCCATCCTCCTCTCTGCTCTCTGCCTGGCTGCCCCCAGGTTCTTCGGGTCTGAAAACCTCCTTCCTCCACCGCTCCAGTGAGTGTGTGCAGGGGGAGAAGATGGTCTCCCCCCAGCGTCTGATGAGGAGACGGGTTTGTGCTGCTGCGTGGGCTCTTCCCCAAATCCCAAATCCATGCTTTGAAGTAAGAATCGCCGGGTCAGTGTGGGCCCCCTTGACTAATCTGTGGCCAGAGTCCATTGTCATGCTGTGCCATCGTGCCTGCCAAAGGCCCGGGTGTGTGGGGTGAGGGAGCAACATGCGGAGGTGCCCCTCCACAGATGGGGCCAACACCACCCAAGAAGCCTGCCTCACTCAAAATGCCATTGTCACGGTTAGAATGACTCTTTTCCTGGGACCCGCTCTGCACAATGGAACCCCAGGTAACTTCCTGCCCTCTCACATCTACCTCTGGTTTTCCCCATTTCCCTCTTGATCTTTTAACACCTCGATCAATGCATATTTACTCCTCTTCTGCTTTTCAAGAGCTTCCGGAAGTGACAGGGTCCCCTTGAAGCATTTCCGCTGCCTTTAACGTCGGTGTTTTAATACTCAGTCACCCTTTTGTCCTTCAGCACGGGTTTCCCCTTGAGGCGTGACTCCGGCCAGCTCTGCACGGGCACCCGTGATGGCTGCCTGGTATGTGCACGCACCTCTCTGCGTTTCCGGAGATGATTCCTCAGCAGAGACCAGAACGCTCATCAGTAAATAAAATAGCAGGGGACAGTCACTTGGGAAGCTGGACTCGGTCCTCTGCGCCTTCATTTCCTGTGTCCTGGTGCTTTTTACCTGATCTGGGGCTGGGTGGGTGCGGGTGGGGGAAAGATTTGGTCTATTTACGTCTCCTGGGCCGTAGACATTCAGGTCGCAGAGGAGCATAAGAGAATGTTATTGTCGGGGATAAAAGGGAGATTTACTTGACACTAACACAACTAGTTCTCAAGTATCTGAATTTCACATCCCAGTAAATGTGTAATAGTATACTATCATCAGAGAGTTGCCAACTTATTTTGCTAAGGAAAGATATGCAACCAGAGACTAAGTCAAAAATCAACAACGTCAAAGATTTTACCTTAAAAAAAGAAAAGGAAAAGGCGGCAACAGAATAAAAAATAATCCTTCCCAACAAGGTAGTGCTGATAAGCTTGAGCCGACCTCTTAGAACCCAGGCCTCCGAGGCAGCA
>PVKM010045474.1:0-11964 GCA_004027735.1 Carollia perspicillata
CCAGAAGTAGCAATGTGGTCAATTAGGCATGAGGGGACATCTGCTCAGGGACTTTTGAGACAGAATTTTATACTTAATATAAAGAAAACATGAGGCTAGCTCTCTTCCCCATAGTCCTTCTTCTAAAGTTTTGGGTGTTGAGCAAGAACAGGGTGGCTGGAGGGGCTGCATGACAAGACAGAATGTTAGCCCTTAGGGTGACAGAGAAAAATGGCATGAGCTTGACTTCCCAGTGACATTATGAACCTGATGAATCTATCCTTGGACTGCCATAGCCCTAGTCTTCTTTGCAGACATGAGAACTTGAGACTTCTTTCTAGATGAGAGATGAATGGCCTCTGTTACTTGAACCACTTTTGGTCTGCAAGTCTTCTACTTGTAGCACAAAGCAAGAGATTGGTTTAGAAAAGGGAGGCGTACGCCACTTTGAAGCAGCACAACCCCAGGAGAGAATTTCTCTGGGCTCCTGAGTAAAAGAACCTATCCCCTGTGAATAAGGAGCATGCCTCTTTAATTATCACTGATAGCCATTTGAGACCTTGGAATGAGCCAGCCTAAGGATGAGCCAACAGACTGAGAATGGCTGAGAGGAAAGATGGAAAGTGTCTGTGTCCTTGATGACACTGTTGAGTCATTCGGTCAACCAACTCCACAGTCTACACTGACTCTTGGCTTTCTACCCCTTGAGATAATTCATCTGTGTAACGTGTAAGCAACTTTTACTTTGTGTGCTGTGGCAGGTTGATTGCATTGATGGTCTCAATTAATGACATCCCTGGATCCATGCTCTTTGTCTTGTGACTTGGTCGGATCTGCCTACTCTGACCGTGAGAACTGCTTTCTTCAATAGAAAGTGACACAAGTGATGGTATGCTGGGGCTGAGCCTAGACTACAAGAGACCTTGAGTGTCTCTCTGCTCTCTTAGAAGTCTCCCACTGTCATGACTACCAGCCTGGGCCAGCCTGTGGAGCATGACAGACCACATGGAAGAGAGCCTAGCTGTCTCAGTTAAGGTCATCCTAGTCCACGGCTAGCTGACACCCAAACATGAGCAAGAGCCAAGGCAAGATCATCAGAGCTGCCTGCGCAACGTCCAGCTGACCACAGTCATAAGAGTAAGCCCAGCCAAGACCAGAAAATCTGCCCAGCTGACCCATAGAGTCGTGAGCAGTAAGAAATGTTCATTGTTTTAAGCTGCTGAGTTTTTTAGATGGTGTGTTATGCACCGAAAGCTAATGGATTCGGTTACTTGTGTTACTTGTGGATAAAAGCATCTTACCCAATAAAGCAAAATAAGAAGCTTGAGAGATAGGCTAGGAGGATGTCCTTAGGTGTATTTTGAGCAGTGAGCATATCTTTGAAAAGTGTTAATTAAGGAAATTTTCAGATTTGTATTTTAGACAAAAAAATATCTAGGCATGAATGTGAGGGAAAATATTGAGGGAGATCAACATGATCTAAAAAGAGGTATCTGAGCAGAAAAAGGAACAGAGATAAAGCTTATCAGGTAGAAATTGTACCTGAGATTTCCTGAGTCCTGGCCACTATAGGGAAGATTTCCTGAAGCCTAGATCAGGTACTCAAAGTGAAGTTTCCAGAACAACAGCATCACCATTACCTAAAACTTAGAAAGGCAAATTTTCAACCCCACTCCAGACCTACTGAGTCCGGAACTGAGGATAGGTCCCAGCAATCTACTTCCACAAGCCCTCCAGGGAGTTAAAGCCCTCCGAATGCATGTTAAAGGTTGAGAATCACAGACCCGGGTAAGAAGCTGTTAGAAATGTCAAATATTAAGGACACCAGCACATTCTTTAGATCATCTTTACCATAAGGAATGGAGCCAACATGTCACCAGTTTTGTCTGGTTGAACAGCTTAGTTTATCGATACAAGGCTTGTTTCCAGGATTTTTCCTCTGGATTCTAACTTCCTAGTGGCCAGGTTTCAGCAATAGCCATAACGTTCCCTCACTGGCTCTGAGCTTCCTTTATAACATGGCTCACAGGAGTGAGTTCCTGAATGACAAGCAGATATTGGAGATTTTCTAAACCACAAGCAGAGGTTGGAACACAGAATGAATATATACAAACAGAGAAACTGAATTTACACCCGATGGACGATCACGCTCACCTCAAAGGGACCCAGGTTTGGTTCTCCATCTTTCAGCTGGGGTGGGCCAGTCTTGTGCTGAATGGGCCTGTCACTGAGACGCCCTCTACAAAGGGCCTGTTGTGAGTTCCATAATTCTCAGTAATACACTAGGTCTTACCCTATCAGAAATTTTCTGGAGATCCGTTGACTTCGCAGTTTTCCTAAATTCTAGGGGTGAGAGGGCTACAGATATGTTGTTGATAGAAGTCTATGAGGGAAACGGCATGAATAAAGTCTTAAACGCTGTCAAGTATAATGAGCTCGCATTATTGCAAGTTGTGAGGAAATTCTGGTGATGAAAGAGAGATGTCTCTCTTCTAGGTTATTCTAAGCATTATACTTCACAGAAGAGAATTTAAGGATCCTTGCCCATTTGATGGAATTAAGGACTGAGTTAGGAAGAAGGGAAACATAATTGGTGAGAACTTTCACTCATCAAAACATCTATAGTGGGGCCCCGAACTAATCCCCCTCTCAGCTCTTAGACCTAAGGCCCACTGTATCGTCAACAAAACTAGATAGAAATGTCTAGAATCCAGACAAGCCTCAAACCCTCTCCACTCACACAAACATGTACATGGTTTAGATCCTTTAGATGCTATTTTGTAAATTTGAAAGTAAAACTGGAAAAATCATTGGTTTATCTATGACAGTCCAGAAATGGGAGGCTGTGCTTCACCAAAAGAGCTTCCACTGCAAATCACTAACCAAACAAGCCTGGAATATTGAGATCTCTCATATGGATAGACTAATTTAAGACTGTGGGTAGGGACAATTAGAAAGGTCTTGCAGTGATGTTAATATTATTACAGCAAAGAGCAAGCTAAGGTTCTATTTTTGTACTTTGTCTATAAACTAAGAATTTTGATGATACTATCAGTGGCAATATTACATGAGTTAAAAATGCAAAACATTTAAGACATTGCCTGATCTGTAGGAAATGACAGAAATGCAGCTATTATTAGTGTTATTATATTGTTGACATTATTATTACTGCTACTCAGTTTTATATTAGTCAAAGTATATGAATAGTTATGAAAAGTATTAGGAAGAATTTAATAGGACTGCGTCTGGAGTGGCTGTGTTATTTCGAGCCTGTCTGGGCTTCATCAACCGTTGAATGTGGTGAGCAACAGGGGCTTAATCCAGTTTGAGCGACTCTGAGAGGCAGCAGAAAATGTGATTCATTTATCCCCAAACGAGGAGGTGGAGCTACAGTAGGGCTCACCTCCTCCCTTCTGTGATTGGGCAAGGGTAGTAGCCAGGGTTGGTCACTTCTGGCATTTCCAGCCTATCTTGCATGGAAGCAGCTCAAGTTCCAGTGTCCAGAGGCCTCCCTCAAAGAGTCACAGTGGAGTTCTCAATGGGAAGCCATTAGCAGATCACATTTTCCGAAGAGCGTGCAACAATGTCCCCTACCAACATCATCTTCTGCATCACGAATGTAGAATGAATTTATAGCTAGCAGGGGATCTACATTAGTTCAGTCCACTGCGTTCCTGAACGGCAATAAAACATACGCTAATCTTCTTCAATGTGGTACCCACTCTAGAGTTCTGACAAAGCATTCTTCCCCGTTGAGACATACAAAAGTAGAAGCAAATTCATCTCAAAAGAAATCACTTGTCTCATTTGATTTCAGAATCAAGGAAGTAAGTTACTGACACAGCGTCTATTTCCCCTAAGAACCTCAATGAGAACAGCAAGTGCCTATGTCTCAAGAATAACTTGGTTTGCTTAGGAAGACCAGATTACAGTTTCTTATTACATGCTCTGAGGATTAGCAAATCTCTGCTTTGGACTCAGCATTGTTGCTCGGTTGAAGCAGCCACACCAGGGTTGAGGCACGTGGGCTATGATGGAATAGGCTAAAATCTTTCTGTGTTTCAATGAGTCACTGCATTCCTGCAAAATGAGCAACCCCAATTCACAAGGAGAAAGAAATTCCCCAAGTGAGCAGGAGAAAGGAATGAATACGTGGAATACAGGATTTCAGGGCAGTGAAACTACCCTACGTGAAACCATAGTGGTGGATACATGTCATTACGCATTTGTCAACCGCCCCGCCTCTTCTATAAGAAGAAAACCTCCAAGGCTTATATCCTAATGGGACCAAAGTGTGTGCATAGGTGTGTGTAACGCGTGTGGGGACGATAAAGCGGGGATGGGGAGCATGGAATTTCAGGCTGCGTGTGGGACGCAATAGGTGAGACGTTCCAACAAGCCAGAGAGCTACACTGCAGGCTTAGAAGTACTTTCATCTCCAGCAGGGGATACATTAACTTCAAGACAGGCATAGAAATGTTCGTATCTCTAGTTCTGAGGAAATAAATTTAAAAAATTAATATTTCATCTTGAACAGACCAAAATGCAAATAGTGCTTCAAACCCAGAAAAGAAGTCACCCAGACAGAGTTTACATAGAGGGCCAGGAAGGCACAACCTAAAATAAAGCAAGGACCTGTGAAATACCTGCCCTGTGGAACACCAGCCCCGACAAAGCAGGCCAGACTCTCAGGTGTGTGTACTCAGCAGGCCCGGGGCCCAGATGCAAAGCAGATTCCTGGGAAGTCTTGAGATGCTGGGAACTGTGACTTAACCCCAATGTTCTCGAGCTCAGCTTCAGTTGAATTTGACTCTTTGTGTGCTTTTCAAAAGATGTAATTAATATTCTTTGTGTTTTTAAATTAAACAGCAAGCCATGTTAATTACAGAAAAAAATGAGAAAAAAAGATAAAGAGTAGATAATTAAAATCTCCGATAATCCACCACCAGATATGACCACTGGTAGTTCTTTTGACATGCGCTTTTGCTGGGATTCTCTGACTATAAATAACTTTAAAGGAAGTCGTTGACCATAATATTGTATAAACTGTTCTTTGCTGAGGACGCAGTACAGATGCAAGATCAGAAAAACTTTCAGTGAACTTGAACTCAATCTAAATGTTGACTTGGGTGAAAGGAATTTCAGAGAAAATACAGAGTGCAAGTGAACGTGTTTTATTCACATACCATCTTCGTTAGTGTCTTACTGTCGAGTTACATTGACTGGGCCAGACTGGATTGCATCAGAAGCCTACACCCTGCCTCTGCACCTGCAGACTTCCTCCTGTCGTGCGCCTTTCCTTTGCTCTCACTGGGTCCGGAGCGAGAGCACTTCTGGCCCTGCATGATCCTTGCCACCCTCCTTTCCACTTACTCTTAGCTTTTCCCAACATTTTCTCACTCAAAATTCCAGTTCCCCAGCTAGCAGCTTGGACCGCAAACGCGGAAGGCACCACCGTCTGGCTGTTTCAACTTGCGTTACCATGAAGACTTGTTTTCCATTGTGCGTTCCCCCCACCCCCCTGTGCGCCATATCCACCGGGCCATTGTGCCAGGTGAAATACCAGCGCTCGCTGATGGGCAAGATGGTTCATCCAGAGGCAATCAGCTCCGCTGAGAAGGAGGAGAAAGAAAAACATGTGTGGTTTTTCCCGCCTTCCCCTTGGCAGAGAAAAATGGATGTACACTGGGGCTGGGGGTGCAGCCTTCCGAGTTCTGGACGATCAGCAGAGCCAGCCTGAGCCAAGAAAAAACACATGGTACTTGTGTGTGGCAGTGACACCTCAGGAAAAATCACTTTGAGTCGTGCGCCTGACCATTTAACTGCCGTGGGCACAGGCCCAGCATTCTCCCCAAGTCAAATGGAAATGGCTTGCGGAAGCTGGTCTTTTTTTCTGTCCACTTTTACCGTCCTGAATGTCTGACAGCCATATTACTGTGTTTACAAATTATGAAAATTCTGGGCAGCTAATTATGAAAATATTGAGAAGCCGAATGAGAACGAACTCTTGGAGCAGGTTAAGGCAGAGAACAGACTGCACAGTCCTTGAAAAATGAGCTGCCTGCCCTCGGCTTCTGCCAGTAAATTTAGGCATTCCAGCATATTGCTATGCTGATCTGAAACCACAAGGAAAGAAATCAATAAAAGCCCAGGAGAAGAGTAGGGGAAGAGGCAGGCCATCAGCACAGAGCAGATGGAGCAGAGCAGGTCAGCTTCTACAGTCTATACATTTCTCTTCCAATGGACCAGAAGCCAAACAAATCCAGGGGAAAAATATGAAAAACAAGTTTCATAACTTCAATGAGAGGTGATAAATTTTAAGTTCCCTGTAAAAAAGGGACAGCCTTTCTTCAAGTTTGACCTTGCTGTTTTCACACCATCTGGAAAGAAAATCGAGTTGTCTTCCCCCATTTGTTTTATGTTGAGTAAAATTAATGCATGTGCAGTAATAACAGAAAGAATATAAGTATGTTCTAGACTGATTATAAAGTTGGTTCGATTTCATGATATATCACAATAATTTAACGAATGTTGTTTCTCTACAATGTCCTTCTTTCTTGCAGATTTCTTTAGCTATGTTTTTTTTTTTTTTTGGTTAAGCAGATCTGTACAAAATAGAGTTATTGTCATGCTCCCTATGTAGAAAAGATGAGTTGTGGCAGTCAAGTTGGGTTAGAGATGGTAAAATAATTTCAGAGCATAGCTACTTTACTATCCAGTACTACGACCTTCCAATCAGAAAATGAAGCTTTCTGAGTTTCGATTTTGATACCATAATGTTTACTTTATGTTTCATACTACAAATTCACAGGCTGTTGTGCTATAAGACAATTAGTAACGCCATGCGATACATTAAAATCTTAAGTACATTTTATGTAGCATTAGCATAAAGAGTTCCTGAGTTATATTATACAGTCAGAATCTCATATGCAGATCTAACATAAACACACACCGTAAATTCAGAATCCTGTGGTAGTTAAGATACTCTATAATAAATCCTGCCATTTTCTCTTTCTTCTCGATCCTCATGGATTTGTAAGTTGTAACTTATAAGATACTTATAAGATAATAAGGGTTATATTAATTGATAAAATGTAAAGTATGATCCCGCTTTCGACTTCCCCTGCTGTTTGTTTCCACAAGAAGTCAGCTAAGCTTGGGTCCTGAGCTCCTCTTTCAATATTGTAAGCCAAGAAATTTACAAAGTTTCCCCTCACTTTCCATTGGCAGAGAGCTTTATAAAAGCTGTGATTTATATAAAGTATGGAAAGGCAAGGAACGCACACATTAATACATGTGCAAGAGTGAAAAGAAAAAAGGGAAAGCTATAAAATGAACTCTCCGTGCACATATTATTTGACTGAAATACACAGCTCCATCAATAAGTTGTACCTTGTCTTCTCCAGGTACCTTTCCATTTGGCACATGCATACAAGTGGATACGTGTAATGTGAGTGCTCTTTACCTGGAACATCATCATCTAAATAACAGTAAGTGTTATCAGAAAGGCCAATTACACTGCAGTCTGCCATACTGTCTTGTTGTAAAAGCCCGGCAACTTTCGTGGGGTGGCATCGCTCGTTCTTAGTGAAGCCATACTGTTTACAGGGCATGATTTCTTCTTGGACCTTACAGGTCATTCCTTCCAGTCATTCCAGTGCTAGAGTTTCTCCTCCGAATGCAGGCTTGAAGAATCCACACTGAACATTCAAATGCTTGCCTAGTCTCAGTCTTCAGGCATTCTTCCCCACGTTCCATGGTTTTGACAGATACCAGTTTGTCAATTTGCTTCCTTGCTTGTTCACTGCAGGAAGTAGATCAGCTGAGCCCAAAAGTCTGACTTGACTCAAAACAACCAGGGACGCATATCTAAAATATTTCGCCTGTCCTTGGTATCATGCCCTCCCTCCTCCGCAAATTCTGCCTGCTCCTTTTCATTCCAGAGCTCATCCCTCTTCACTGTGAATACAGAAATCAAATGAGACAAAAGAAAAATTGACACCATTTGGCGTGTGGCCACTAATGACAGATGCCATATTTATTTACTTAAACTACCAATTTGGAAATTAGGGTAAAAAAAAAAGAGTCACAGTAGAAAAATGCTAATTATTCTTCTGCGATGCAAACATTTCTCACTGTTTTGTCACAAGCTGGATATCACCCACTGATTATTGCCTCAGCTACTAATTAGTGACTTGATTTTGATACATGGAGTCGGTACAGAAGTACTGGAATATAATAACCATCTTCCTCCTGCAGGCCAGACACGCTAAGTTGAGCAAAGTCTGTCAGTGTTTAATTCCAAAGGAGTACAAGGTGAAAACAGTCTGGTTAAGTGTTTTTTTTTTTTTAAAGTGCCAAATAGAAGAGCAAGTTTTTCATTAAAACTAGGAAGCACCTGATAGGCTGAGACAGGATTTCTCTGTCTCTTGTTCTCTCTGAAAAGGAAGCATTCAATGGAATGAGGCAGCTAGCTGCCTCTTTTAAACTCGCCACAATTCAGTTATTTTACATTCTTTCTGCTAAGGTATAATTTAGAAATCAACAGTGCTCATCTACCCACATGGAAACTTCTTGAGAATTTGGGAACGGACCAAGAACGCCTTGTAGCCTATCATCTGCTACCCAGCAGCACTGGAAAAGTACATGCTACCCAACACCCCTTTCTGCAGGCTCAGCTGTCCAGGCAGAAAGGATGCTGCTGTCTAAGGACATGGAAACCATCTGGAAACCAACATGCCCATCACTCCAGGGGGATCAGTTAAACCACGAGTCTTCCAACAGCATTTCTTTCTTTGGCTTTTACCATGACATCCTGATGGTTTGGATTTAGATCGATATTTGCCTTTCAATGCACCACATTTTATGTGCAATTGCTCGGTACTAAAATATACAAATTTTCATCGCAGTTTGAAAATGGATGCCTCCTGAGCCAAAGCCCCCACGAGTATGAAGCTGTGTTAACATGTTTCCTGATGTACCTGCAGCATGCCTCACAGCATTCAGCGAACTTTTTCTGTAGAGGGCAGCCTAATAAATAGCTGAGGCTCTGTGGACCATATGGCCCTCTTGGAACTACTTGACTCTGTGTTTATAGCACAAAAGTCTGCTAATCTCTAGACTAAAACACAGTCTGGCCTCTAGTAAGCTTAGTAAAAGGTCTGATGATTAGGGATAAAATCAATATCAGTTACTATATCAATGAATAAAATCATATTTTCATTCTTACCATACTCTGTTAGGGCAGGTTAATAATAAGCTACTATCTAGACCAGGTAAATAATTATTTTAGAATTGCACTCAATACCCAAAGACCTTCACATTCATGCATCTTAAAAGAATGTGGCAGTTTCTGGATTAAGCAGCTAAGCAATATACAATTAAAAATGGAAACAGCAGAGTTCTGGCCAAGATGGAGGTGTAGGCAGAAACCCTTCGTTTCTTCACACAACCAAAAGGATAACAACCAATCTAAAATCAATATACAGCCAGAACTGCCAGAATATCCAACTCTGTAGAACTCCAACAACCAAGGAATTAAAGAAAAAATCAATCAGAACAACCAGACTGGTAAGGTGACAGACTGCTGGCAGAGAAAAACCTCTCTGAGTCCGAGGACCTTGGGGACGGGGGCTGGCGGCAGCAAGGCAGAGGGCTGCACAGGCTGAGAGGGCGGGGCTGACTTAAGGGGCAACTGAGACTCAGAGGTGATACAGGGGTTGCTACATTGGGAGAAACTCCCAGTCTCACACAAGAGTTCATCCAAAGTGCACTGGGGACAAGGAGGTGAGCTGCATTGTTCCCTCTGGCCCCTCCCCCACAGGCAGTGCCAGTGCAGCAAAGAGGGTTGCCCTGCCTGGGTGAACACCTAAGGCCCCGTCCCCTTATAACTTACCAGCTGCACCAAGACAAAGAAATAGGGCCCAAATGAAAGAACAGAGCAAAGCCCCAGAAAGAGAACTAAGCAATGAGGACATAGCCAACCTATCTGAGGGAGAATTTAAAGCCCAGGTAATCAAAATGCTCACAGATCTGATTGAACTTGGTCGAAAAATGAAGAAACAAATGAAAGATACCTGACATGAAATAAAGCAAAATATTCAGGGAACCAACAGTGACAGGAGGGAGACCAGGACTCAAAGCAATGATTTAGAACAAAAAATAAATAAATAAGTAAACATCCAATGGGATCAGAATGAAGAAAAAGAATCCAAAAAAGTGAAGAATCCTACAAACCTCAGGGACAACCTGAAATGCTCCAATACCCGAATTATAGGGGTGCCAGAAGGAGAAAAACAACAGCAATAAATTGAAAACTTATTTGAACAAATAATGAAGGAAAACTTCCCTAATCTGGTGAAGGAAATGGACTTTCAGCAAGTCCAGGAAGCCCAGACAGTCCCAAAGAAATTGGACCCAAAGAGGAACACACCAAGGCACATCATCGTTAAGTTACCCAAGATTAAATATAAAGAGAAAATCCTAATAGAAGCAAGGGAAAAGTAGACAGTTACCTACAAAGGCGTGCCCATTAGATTATCAGCTGATTTCTCAAAAGAAACCTTGTAGGCAAAAAGGGGCTGGAAAGAAGTATTCCAAGTCATGAAATGCAAGGACCAAGGAAACCCAAGACTGCTCTATCCAGCAAAGCTATCATTTAGAATGGAAGGGCAGATAAAGTGCTTCCCAGATAAGGTCAAGTTAAAGGAGTTCATCATCACCAAGCCCTTATTCTATGAAATGTTAAAGGGACTTATCTAAGAAAAAGCAGATCAAAAATATGAACAGTAAAATGACAACAAACTCACAACTATCTACAAATGAACCTAAGAGAAAAAATAATGAAAACAAAAACTAGGCAAACTAGAACACAAACAGAATCAGAGAAATGGGTATCACATGGAGGGATTCCAGTGGGGAAGGGGAAGGGAAGGATGGGGGAGAAAGATACAGGGAAAAAGAAGCATCATTAATAGGCATAAAATAGACGGGGAGAGATAAAAATGGTATAGGAAACAGAGGACTCAAAGAACTTATATGTACAACCCATGGATATAAACTAAGAGGGGGGAATGCTGGAGAATTGGGGTAGCAGGGGAAGGGGGAATAAAGGAGAAAGAAATTGGGAAAACTGTAATAGTGTAATCGATAAAAAAATGGAAATACCAGTGAAAGAACCGGAAACAGTGGCCGATTGTCCTCGACCATTTGTCTCCAGAGACACCTCTTCCTTTCTTTTTCTTTCCTTTATTCTCTTTTGTTCTCATCTTCCTTTGTCATCTTTATTTTCTCCTATTACATTCCTCCATTCCAACAGCACTGCCTCTATATAACATCGTATAAAGATGTTTCCTAAGGGTTTGTCTTCCGTAATCTTTCTCTTCATGTCTCACCTCCAGCCCCTTGGGAACACCAGCGACTGTAGATTATCTCCACTTTGCCTTCGCCTTCCAACACTGAAAAAACACATATGTCCCAACCCCCCTTTACACCACCTCCAAATGTCTCTGCTCTTGCTTCCTTATTCTCTCCTGTTTAAAAAAATGTGTATCCCATTCCTCACAGTTCAAGTTTTTCCCACAGTTCTTAACTTCATGCTTTCTAGTCTCCTCTGATTTAGGTCTTGCCAAGTTCATCATTCTTTTTGTCTTTTTATGTACTCAACTTTTCTCTGGTTTCTTTTCCCTAACCCACAACAGTTTATTAAAGTCTCCTTTATTTCGGAAATTCAAAACAGTTGTTAAAAGTCTGTATCTTCTGTGCCCTTCCTTAATCGCTTCCTCCATCACTGCTAAATTCCTCTTCTCCAGTCTGGGCCCATCTCCTTCTCTCTCATGGTGTTTAGCATGGTGGGCTCTAATCTGGTGATTCCCAAATCTGTACCCCACCTTGATTTTCTTCCCACATCCCACATCCAAGAATACTCTATCCAGCAAAGCTATCATTTAGAATGGAAGGGCAGATCTAAGTTCAGATCTAAATGTC
>PVKM010045475.1:0-11954 GCA_004027735.1 Carollia perspicillata
CCACCATGGAGGGTCAGCTGTGGAGGGCCTAGCCACAGAGCAGGACTTACTTCAGTGTGGATCTGGTGGCCACTGAGTCTGCCCCTTGAGATTGTTGCTTGTGGAGGTGGTTGGGTAATAGTGTTTCAATGTGATCTGAACCTGTTCACTAGATGTGGTGGCTCTGGGGCCTCTTGAGAGGTGCAAACCAAGGTCACCCACTACCTGTGTTCTTCCAGGGACCACCCAGCTTGAGCTATAAGGCAATATGCCAGTGGCTACTATTTGTGCTGGGCTTGGAGGTGCCCATGCGAGGCCAAAATGTGAACCAAGGATGATTGCTACTAGTGCCAGGCCTGGGGCCTCTTAGCAAGAGGTACAGTGCACACTAAGGCCAGAGGCTACTTGTTTAAGAGATCTTAGGAAAATCTGAATCATGAGCCAAGACAGGATGGAGTCTCAGCTATGGCTCTTGCCTGACAGCTCTGTGGATGGAGGGCCCATCAAAGGAACAATAGCCTCTTCCAGCACTTCTGTCTGAGAGAAAGCTACCCCCTCATCCTCGTTCTCATCCTGATGCTGGACAATTCAAGTCTTTCCTCTATGTCTCTGGTGCCTTTCAAGCTGCTGCCCCAGAACTGGAGCTCGGAGGGAGTAAATCCAAGGGAGTCTATGTGCAGGCCCTTGAAGAGGAACTTCCTGGGACTCCAGCCAAACTCCACCTCCCTCAGCCTCAGCCTCCACTGTGCTTTTATTTTTAATCCTCACCCAAGGACATTTTTTCATTGCTTTTAGAGAGAGAGGAAAGGAAAGAGAGAACTATTAATGGAAGAGAGAAGCTCCCATCAGTTGCCTCCCGTATACACCTGGACTGGAGACTGAGCCTCCAACCTAGGCATGTGCCCTGACTGGGAATTGTACCTGCAATCTTTTTGTTATGGGGCAATGCTTCAATCAACCGAGCCACACTGGTCAAGAACCCACTGTTTTTTACAGTCAGATGTTATGGCGACTTTTCTTCCTGGCACTGGAACCCCGGGCAGAAGGGTCTGGTGTGGGGTTGGAGCCCCTCACTCCCTGGGGGGAGACCTGTGCAGGTGAGATATCCTTCCCAATTTTTGTCCATCATACCTGTGGGTGTGGGGCCAGCCCATTCCATGTCTCTGCCCTCCTACCAGTCTCAGTGTGGCTGTTTCTTTAATTCCCTAGTTGTAGGACTTCCATTCAGCCAGATTTCAGGCAGTTCTGAGTGACAGTTGTTCTGTAGTGTACACGTAATTTTGATGTGGTAGCAGGGGGAGGTGAGTACCATGTTTACATAGGCTGCCATCTTGACCAGAACTCTGAAAGAATTCTTTAAAAGCATGTCATGCCTGACTTTTAGTCAGAGACACTGACTTAGGTTGTGAAATTTAAAAAAAAAAAGACAATAGCCAACACAGCAATAACTGTCTGGTGTGAATGAATCAAAATTATTCCTATTTTTTGTCAGACCAGCAAAAAATATATATTTTTGGTGTGCCACAGAATTTTAGTAATTAGTTTATGGGTGCCATGAGATAAAAAGGTTGAAAGTTACTGCTTTAGAGAAAGACTATAGGAAACAATTGTTCATTGTTTCCCTAATTACTACTTCTTTTCATATTCTTGACAATACCTGGAATCTTCCCAGTAGGGATTAACTCCAACACCACATGTAGGTAGAAATGGCTTCTGATTCTCTGGAGTCAGTCAAATCAGTCTTATATTTCCTTTGACCACTACGAGTGATTTAAGTAATAATCGTTCAACCAAGACAGTCAATTGAGGCAAACAAACAAACAAGCAACCAAACTTCTTTCCTTCCTGGATTATTGTTGAGCTACAGAGGAAATGCTCCTTTCTGTTGGGCTTGAACCTAGAACAGAGCCACCTCAGGGACTGATCACTACCTCTTGATGGGAAGGGGGGAGTTATCTGAGAGAGCTAGGAGGCAAAGAGAAGAACTGGAGAGCGAGGAACTGGCTCTTGGGTGCAGCCCAGAGTGAGGGCCCAGAGGAGGATTTGGAATGGGGTCCAGAACCCAAGGTGTCCAGGAAATATTAGAATGTCCTCACCCCTTCCCCGACTCCACAGGTGTGAGTTGGGGGAAGGGACACATGGAGCAGGGCCATTGAGAGCTATTTTGCATAGCAACAGCTTTGAGGCTAATCTCTGGCATGGTCATTTAACATACCTATAACCTTGAACTGGTTGCATAGATATGTTAAATAGCTGTGGCCATGCTTTGAGCCAAGGAGAAGGGAGTGATTTCCACCCAAGACATAACTGGGAGGCAATTTCCCCTGGTTTCAGAGCCTGAGTGAGAGCTTGGAGTTGATTGGCTCCGTGCCATGGGGCCACACCTGCCCAGAATCACGATGGCAGCCCAGTAAAACTGGAAGGATAGGGAGTACTGGCAAGCATAGCTAATTGTGGGATGAGTCAGAATTGGGGCTGTGGAGGAAGATTAGCGCAGGGATTTAAACCCAGGTGTGGCAGCCATTGGGGAGAGAACCACACGGCTTTGGTAGAGTGGAAACCTCCTCGCAGCCTTGGTGAAGAGAGGACACGCAGCTGCCAAGAGCCTGGATCCCAGACGTATGCTTCGTTTCCTGAGATACGGTACTCCGAATTAGGGCAGGGGGAGAAGGAAGCACTGTGGGCCTCTGTGGGTATCCAACAGGACTTTGATATTTTAATGAAGACATTAGGTCACAACTTTAAGTCTATATAGCCTTAAATAAACATTTTGTTTCCTTTCCACAAATCTCTGGCATTGAGAGATGTTTTTCCTTTGGCAGCAGACAAATGAACCTAGTGGGGGGTCCTTGGTCCCTGTGATAGTATATTGTACTAGTATATTGTATTGTACCTCCTTGGTCCCTGTGTTCTGTACCCCCTGTGTTCTGTTACAGCCCTATCATCTTTCCTGTAGCCCAGTGTTTCCCCGGTTTAATTAGGTGATAAAAATCCCAGGCCTCTTCCCTGTCCTCTGCATCAGAATTTCCAGGGAAGTCCTGGAAAACTACTCCAGTCTCACCTCAAGCTGGCCCTAATGTTGAAGTTTTCAGGAATATGAACCAGTAAATTTCCTTTATAGTTTAAGAGTATTTGAGATAGACTTGTTACTTGACAACAAGAGCATCGTAACCAATAGAACCCAGCTTGATTTGTTTCCTTTTGTTTTTTTCCCACCTTTTCTCTGAAGAAGAGTAAGCATAAATTCTCAATGAGTTACTTACACATCTCTGATAAAGTTCAAAGGACAATTTCAGTTAGGATTTCCAGGATGACATGGAATAAAACAGGTTGAGAAACAGATCTGTCAATCTGTCTTCCCTCCCACTGCTCCTCCCTCTGACCCCCATTTCTTTGATTAAACAGGCCCTAGGACACTTGTTCAAAAAGCGTGTAGAATCACTCCTAGAAATCTGAAGTCCCAGGCTCTCTGCCAAATGGACCTCAGTGCAGCCGATCACCGCATACCTCTAAGTGATGGAAACAGCATTCCTATCATTGGGCTTGGTACCTATTCAGATCCTAAGTTGGTAAGTGTATCTGTCTTTCTATTTGCTTTTTCTTATAAGAAACTTTCCTAAAGCATAATCTGCAATTCATTTTGAGTGTATCTCATTGATTTCCTTTTTTTTTTTTTTTTTTTTTTTTTTGGTAATAATGAAAGCAACCTCCAAGAGCTAATGTTGTGGCTGAATGAGTATTGTGGCAAATATTAAACTAAATCAGTTTGTGATTTTAAATGATCTTGGATTAGAGGAGGGGACCATTCTGCTTCCTTTACTAAAATACAGTTGGATGTTTACTATTTGATTGATCTCCAGCACGTGAAATTATGGAGTTTGTGGCCTGCAATTTTTTTAAGTTCATATTTGAGGATTTTTAGTTCAGTCTAACAAACATATAATGAAAACCTACCATGTATGAAGCATTAATGTCCAGAAGCTTCACGTATGAAGAGAATAGTCTCTGCTACCTAGGGATTAAAAATCTAATAGAAGAGACACACTTTCTAATAACTAACTACTGAAAAATGAAGTTGAGAGTAAATGATACAAACAGCATCTCTCGGAAAACACCAATTTGTATTTCATTATCCCTTCTTTTTTTTCACCCAGCAACCCCCTTCCTAACGATCAACCCTCTGTTTGTTCTCTGTGTCTATGAGTCTGCTTCTGTTTTGTTTGTTTATTTTGTTCTTTAGAGTTTATTTAGAAGTGAAATCACATGGTATTTGCCTTTCTCTGTCTGATTTAGTTCACTTAGCAAAAATACCCTCTAGATAAGCCATTTTCATTCTTTTTCATCTCATGGCACACATAAACTAATTACTAAAACTCTGCACACACCAAAAAATATATTTTTTACCAATCTGAGAAAAAATAGGTGTAATTTTGATTCATTCACAATGGACAGCAATTGTTGTGTTGGCTGTTGTCATTATTTTTATTTGACAATCCAAGAGAAAAGAGGTCAGTGCCCCTGACAAAATAGGTATTGCATGTTTTCAAAATTCTTGTGACGCACCAGTTGAAAATTGCTGCTCCAGGCCCATGCTGTAGCAAATGGTAAGATTTTATTCTTTTTTATGGCCAAGTGATAGTCCATTGTGTAAATGTACCAGTGCTTTTTTTATCCACTCATCCATTGATGAGTACTTGGGTTGCTTCCATATCTTGGCTATTGTAAATAATGCTACAATGAACATAGGGGTGCATATATTCTTTTGAACTAGTGTTTTGTGTTTCCTCATATATATTCCCACATGTGGAATCACTGGGTCAGGGAATAGTTCCATTTCACCATGAAGGGTGTAGTGGGTTTCCATTAAAACATGATAAAGTTTCTACTTAAGTCTTTCTGCTATTCTCATTGTAATTCAACACTTGATGCTGATTACCAAAATAAAAAGGGGTATGTGTAGAAAGGCTCCTGACATCTGAGTGGTCATGAATGAATGAACTCTGGACAGCTGTGAACAAGTTTGTCAGGCAGAGATGCAGAGCTGAGGCCAGGCATTGTAGGCAGAAGGGGAAGTATGGAGGCACAAGATATATGACTTGTCCAGGAAAGGCCAAGTCCACAGTGGCTGACACATGGAATTAGTGGTGGAGGTAATGGCAGCTGGATCTGGAAATGCAAGTTGAGACTAGATTATAGAAAAGGAGGAATTATTTCAAGTTCAGGAACAGAGGGATAGCATCATCAGATCAGTGTTTTCGGAAGATAATTCTGGGGTAGCATGGAGAATGGAGGAGAGAGGAAGAAAACTGAACTACAGATACCGAGAGCAGTTAACACTTGTACCACAATACCACATTCCATGTCAATCGCCATTGTTTGGGTAATGCCAAGGAAAGTCACTGTTGGGATGATTCTAAGCATCTGGTCATCGGCCCCTCCCTTTTCTTACTTTGCCTGTTGTCTCTGTATGACCTCATTCATAATCTCTGCTGCAAGCACATAAATGCAGAGACTCCTAAATCTATATTTCCTGTTCTGTTTCTTATATCTCCCTATACAACTGTGCACTGGCTACAGCAGAACCACCTGGGACATTTTTTGAAAAATACAGATCCATAGGCTTCACCTCAGGTCTACAAAATCTGGATCTCTAGGCATAGAGCCTAAGAATCTGCACTTAACATGCTCCTTGGATAATTCTGCTGTACAATCAAATAGGCACTCTATCCTCCACAGGCCCCTCTAAGTCAACAGCAAAATACACTCACCATTTCTCCTTCCCCGCAAAATACTCCTCCTCCTAGCAAACAGCACCACCGCCAGCCATGCGAGCTAGAAATCTAAGTGTATTTCCTCATTCTGCCCTCTTCCTCCCTTCTCCGCATTACATGCTAATGGTTGCTAAAAAACTATTGAATTTGTTTCAGAAATATCTCCTCACTTCCCAGCCTGCTCTTTATCCATTGTCACTGCCTTCACTTAGGCTCTTAATTTATCTTTGGGCTACCCTTCCAATTTTGTTCCCTTCCAATTGATTATCCAAAGTGGGGCTCTCGGGAGCTTCCTCAGGCCCAAATCTGATCACGGCACTCTGCTGTTTAATCATTTCAATGGCTCCCTACCAATTACAGTGTAAAGTCCACACCCCTTACCTGGCACATTGGGCCTTTATGGTTCAGTCAAGACCCTCCCGCGCAGCAGCATCTACCACCACTCTTCCAACCTCTCCCTACGTGGAAAACGTAATAACCTAAGTTCTTCGAACATCACCCTCATCTCCATGCCTTTGAACATGCTGCCTCCTACCTGGACCCCCTTTCTCCTCATTTGTTCACTCGACTAACTTCTACTAGACCTTCCAGAAGCAGCTCGGGGATCTCTCTCCTTAGAAGCCCATGTCCCAGCCCCCACAACTTGCCCCTTCTGCGTGTTCACATAGCTTCTTGTGCTTGACTCTACTGTAACACTTACCATACGATATCGTAATCATTGTTTCTCTGCAATCTTCGCCACAAGACTGTGAAATTCATTAGGAAAGAGATAATGTCTTGGTTAGCTCTCTATTCTCAGCATAATGTCTAGTAGGTAATGGGTGTTCAGCTGATGCTTGTCCACTTAGTGAATGAGTTTCTGAAAGCGGATGCGTACGTCTGTGAGCATCAGAGGGCACGGAGATGCAAATGGACACAATAATAATAGTTTAATTTGGGGGGACCCTTAACCATGTGCCAGGAACTCTTTTAAGAGCTTCACATTACATGCACTTTTTAATTCTCACAATATTTTGAAAGAAATACCATTTAATAAAATTGTGTAGATGAGAAAACAGGGGTTAAATAAATTGCCAAAAACTTATAAGGGGGTCCCTGCTAAGGGACAGAGCAGGGATTTTAACCAGTGTAGTTTGGATTCAGATCTTATGCTTTAATCCCTATATTATATGGCCTGTTATGGATATATCTTCTATTAATGAAGCTGCATATGTCTCACCGTGACTTTCTGTGTACATTTCTGTATAAGAAAGTATGTAGGAACACATGCCCTGCAATATGTATCCTGGGATATATAAGTGCTATGGGTTCAAGACCTTCAAAAGCAGTCACGTGCCATTGCCCAAAAAGAGCTGTAACTTACTTCGCAAGATACGATATGCACCAATCAGAGAATGCGACATGAGAGGAACTCTGCTGGAAGTGATCCTGTGTGCCCAAACCACACTTGTGATCAGAAATGTTATCAGTTGTAAAATAATGACTGGAGTTAACAGTATGTCTCACAGAATCAGAGACTCTAATGTGAAGAAAAATACACAACATGCGTCTGACAGATCTCGGGTAGGGGAAGGCGTGGAGCTGGAATGAAGGGGGCTGAAGGGAAGAGAGGGAATGGAGTATCTCGGATAGAGCAGACTCATGGCTTTCTTCTGCTCCCAGCCAAACAATCAAAAACTGCTTTGTCATCTACCCAGGGCTGACGAGGCACAGGCTTAGAACCACCTGTCCCCAACCTGGTCACCCTGAAGCAAAAGTACTGATTGAGGTTTAACCTCAGAATCAGTCTTATTTCTGGAGATGGAGGCTGATGCCAAAATTTAATCTTCTCCACTTCACATGCCCGAGAGTCTCTTCAAAACCTTTCACAGATACAAGGTGAATGCCAAGTTCAGGTAACTCTTTAACCGGAACTCATTTGTGTTTTGTGTACACAGTGAATTCAGTCAATATTTTTCCTGGGATCCTGTTCAGTTGTGATACAGAAGTTAGAGAGCCGTAGGGCCCCGAGTGAAGAGTTAAGCATGTCTGGGGAAGAGTTAAGCAACTCTGGGGAAGCAGCTCGGAAAAGCAGTTTTATGGAGCCGTGTGAGGCTGACCAACCCAGGTTTTCCTGACTTGCAAAGCCTTTCTTTCTCCTCTCTCAATATGCCCAACCTTCTTGGAAAGGTGCTTCATGCCTGTGAATTCAGGGAATGTAAGATGAACCAAGATTAGTAGCACTAAGCACTCTGTGTATTACCTCACCTAATAATCACTAATGAAAAACCTCAAGTGCATAAATTATCTACGTGACCTTTCTCTATGAAAGCTCCCCAGAATGCTTTCATACAGGAATGACACAGCCTATAATAGCCTCCCAACACATTTCCCTTATTTCTAGCTCTCTCGCCACAGCTCCGTCTGGTAAGTCCCATCAGCAACAGTCTTGAGTCTTGTTCCTTTTTCTTTCTTTTTTGCTTTGATAGAAATTAATGTACTTTGTACGAGTATCAGCTCATAGAGTTAGTAGCTAATATTAATCAAAAACTTCAAGTGAAACTCACAAACATTACCAGGTGTGCAAATGACACAAATCTAGGATCAACGGCAACCATTTTGGAAAATGGCCAATAATGCAGTTCAAAAAATATTTATTGTGTGCCTCCCAGATGTGAGGCATTTTTGTACCTGATACAGGAATCAAAACAATGGGCTAGAAACAAGGCATTTAAAATCTGTGAGTGGATGAGTGTGGCAGCAAAAACAAATACACATAGAACTACAGTACAAGGCAAAGCTGAAGCTCTCTAAGAGAGATAACACTTGTTCAAAAATGAAAGCAACAGTGAAACCAATCTAGTCATCAAGTGTGGAGGAAATGGCCTAGGAAGGTGGATTGGGGTCATAATTGATCCAGTGTTTCATCCTGGATGGCCCCGGTTGAGATTTTTGTAATTGTAAATAGTTTTTACAACCTGGAGAATGAGCCAATGGCTTTGCATATGGGGCAAAGGTGAGGCGATATCCAAGCCCTTAATGAACACCAAAGAAGCCTGTCTCATCAAGTCCGTTCTGCCCCTGGGCTGGAGGAGGTGGTGGGCACAAGACTCAGAACCCCTTCTCAGAACTATGTCACCCTTTAAGATTTTATTTATTTATTTTTAGAGAAAGAAGAAGGGAGGGGGAAGGAGAGGGAGAGAAACACTGATGGATTGTCTCTCACACACCCCCAAATGGGAACCTGGCCTGCAACCCAGGCATGTGACCTGACTGGGAATTGAACCAGCGACCTTTTGGTTCGCAGGCTGGCACTCAATCCACTGAACCACACCGACCAGGGCAGAGCTATGCCATCCTTTAAAAATTCCTCCTTTCTCCTCAGTGTCTACCTTATCTCTCTCTTCCTCTCAATCCAGGGGACATTGTCTCACTTGGAGAAGGCAAAGTCTTGTTCTTATGTCAAGTATTTTTTTGATACTGGGGACAGGGTGTTAAAGAAAAAATTATTCAGCGACACCTGTTAAAGCATGGTAAGGAAGACTTTATTCAAGGAGAGGGACTGCTTTGATGGATAGAGGGACTGTTGTGATGAAATTTTGCAGTAGGAGAGATTGGGCTCAACTCTGAACACAGCAAAGGCAAGTGGGATCTACAGCCAAGGGGCAGAATGGGGGGCAGTGGATAGAAAATCACTAACAGCAAACAACAGGGGGTAAGGGAGGATTCTGGTTAAACAGAGCTGACAGGATTCTTGCTGAAGATAGAACTGGATGAACAGACATCGCTGAGGATGGTGGAGGATGAGGAAGGAACCTGATTGGTTATCAAAGGTGATCGGACATGGAGGATGGGGCGGGGGTGTTGCTAAGCTGACTTAGCAGGATACTGCTCAAATCAGCTAATGCAGAGATGAGTAAGGAAGTCCGTGTCGGAAAAGGGTTCATGGGCGGGTATGATTAGGGTCGGGTCAGTGAAAGAATTTCTGTCGGGGAAGAGGGCAGTCTCACAATCTCTACCTAAAGGGACCAGAGGCTAAGCATAATACTCCCTTGGTCTACCCATGCTGTCACAAGTTGTGAGATTTCATTCTTGTTTATTGCTGAGTAATATTCCATTATATATATATAAAATGGAATATTATATATATATGTATGTATGTAACACATCTTCTTTATCCAGTTGTCTGTTGATGGATACAGGCTGATTCTATGTCTTGGCTATTGTAAATAATGCTGCAATGAACATAGGAATACATTTATCTTTTTTAATTAATGCTTCTGGCTTCTTCAGCCCAATACTCAGAAATGCAATTGCTGGGTCATAGGTAGTTCTATTTTTAGTATTTTGAAGAACATTCATACTTTTCCCCTCCATACTTAGGGGGCTACACGACTTGCATTCCCACTAACATGCACAAGGGTTCCCTTTTCTCCGTGTCTTTGCCAACACTTGTTGTTTGTTGTTTTGCTGACGATAGCCATTCTGGTGAGTGTGAGATGATATCTCAGTGTGGTTTTAATTTGTATTTCCCTGATGACTAGTGACGCTGAGCATCCTTTCATGTGTCCATTGGCCACCTGTACATTGAGACATAGTCTTATATATTTAAAATGCCTCTAGAGAGCATGATGGCAGAGTGTATAGACCCCTGTGTATCTTCCCTTAAATCTACAGCCAATCAGACATTTATAACACAACAAAGGTTCCTCTGTTCAACACACTAGCAGGCTTTGGAGATCCACACATTGGTACATCTGAAGGAGGTTGTATCGGAACACACAGGGGAGGCCGGATGAGAGAGAATACAGGGTTGGTTCCTGAAGCTGTAGTTCCATAGCCACCATCACTGGCCTGTGGCTCCGGCTCATGGGGTAGTGGTGCAGGAGTCAGGGTGCATCTCCACACTATGGCCCAGTAGAGGGTAAGAAAGAGAGAAACAGCACTGACACCTGAGAACCTGCTCCCTCCCCCCTTATTATAGTGGAGCCTGAAAGCAGAAGTGAAGACCAGTCTCTGGCCTCCCAGCTATTGTGCAATGGCAACAGCAGGAAGGGAACCAGATAGCAGCACAGTGGGCTCACAAACCCAACTCTCCCCTCGCCCACCACATCCTCATACCACTGAAACCCAGCGAGCCAAAATCAGCGGGAACATGCACCACCTTGTCACACAGGCGGCAACTCCCATAACCACAGTAGCAACCCCTACCCGGAGGGGCCAGTAGCATAGGTAAGAGAAGACAAAAGTTTGTACTACAGTACCATCTACTGGAAAACAAAGCAAAGACCTCTAATTACCAACCTGCTGAACTGTTAAAATCAAAATGGTGCCCAATACAGCAGACCATAAGGAAGGGAGGATTAGTGAGGTTGAAGATAGAAATCCAGAAATGATTCAGATGGAAGAGGAGAGAAAACCTAGATGTTTTCAAAGTGAAGGAACTCTACAAGAACTATCTGTCTCTATTAGAAAGGGTAACATAAGCATCATGGGTATCCCAGAAGGAGAAGAAAGGGAAAAGGAAACAGAGAGGCTATTATTCAAAGGAATAATTGATGAGAACTTCCAAAACCTAAGGAAGGAACTGGACATTCAAGTATAAGAAGCTAACAGAGCACCTAATTATCTCATGCCACGGTCCGGCCGCGGCGGGTCAAGGGGTCCCTCAAGGTGAAGGCAGGAGTCGGCGCGGAAATCAGGCAACTACACAGCTCAAGGCATGTGAAGCTCTGAAGACGTTTATTAATTTCGTAAGCAAGCTTTTATATTTTCTAAATTGGCAAAGCTTCTGACTTGGTGGTTATAGTTGATTGTAGAAACGGAAAATCTACAACCCAGATATAAATTTCATTAATCTAACAACCCTTTTGAAACTATAAATATTATTGTGGAAAAGAACATATTGGCCTTAGAGGTGATAAACAACTTAATTATATAAGTAAGGTTTAACAATGACCACACTCTGAGTTAACCCTCTTATAATAATGATACAATTTTTCTTTATGAGTATAGAAAGTTCTTTTTCTATATGGTTAGTCTACTCTAAACAACATCTTTTGTAGCCTGTGATTAATTGTCTAAGGATATGGTACAGGAGTAGAGGGTATGTCAAATAATTCTGCTTGTAGTAATTAATCTATGATGTTTTTGATTGGAACAGTTAGGGAAGTTTCTTACTTAGATTTATTAGTTATTGAAATATTCTGGATAAGCACTAGTGGG
>PVKM010045476.1:0-11961 GCA_004027735.1 Carollia perspicillata
GTCCTGCTCAGTCTGCAAGGGAGGGTTTTCCAGTTGCACTTACTGACTCTGCCAGGGACTTCTCAGATTCCAGGCCACATCACACCGTCGCTTGTCATTTGGAGGCATTGTTTGATGAGTGTTTAATGGCAGTGGAGGTACTGTGACCCCCTTTTGCCCCCCAGTTAAAAATTTGTGCCTTAATGAATCTTTTGCAAATCTATTGATTACCCTCTGAGTAGGGAAAAGTCCAGCGATCACATAAAAATGAGCAAGTGAGCAGATTCAGTTATAATGACCAGACTAAACGCCCGGAGGGAAAATGCTGTAATTCGAGTTAACTCCAGGCCTAACAATAAAGAGTTAAACTATTATGATGGACTCTAGAAGCATACTTGAGGAGCTGCCAAGATTTCCATTATAATCCTTTCATGTCAGGAGTTTATATTCTGTCACATTTAGTTTGGCCATGAATTGGAATATAATACTAAATCTCACTTCAAGTTTAGACCTTATCATTTTCAAACTATTATCTGTGCTAACACAAGAAAACACACTCGCACATTCCAAGTCACAGATACACATTGCCAGTCACAAACCCACTTCTGTTCAAAAATCCTTTCTCTCTATCCCAAGGTAGAGACTCCTTCGTAAAGAGAATTTCGCTGCCCGCTTGGGCAGCTCCCTGCACTGCCTGGCATTTCCAGTCTCCCCCGTCTACCTCTCGAATCCCATCTTTTCATCTCTTTACTCGTTTATTAACTCAGCAAACAAACTAGGCACTCACTATGTCCAGGAGACCATGCTGGAGACACACGAGAGCCAGCAGGCAGCCGGGGCACCGCGCAGGTCTCGGCGCTCCGGCGTGTTTCACGGTCTTCTAAGCTGTGACCTGGAGGCAGCCCGTTTCCGTCCCGTGCCCGACAGCGGGGTAATCTCTGAACAAAGGTTCTCTACTGCTATCTGGCCGTCTCCCTGGCGAGGCCAGGGACATACCTGTTAATACGGACAAATCCGAAGGTCACTAAAGCAATTTCTCCTGACGTCAAATTTCCTGGGACGGACCCTCAGCGGCGCACAACCAACACACACGTCTGAACGCCTCGAGGGCATCCGCTCTGGACTCAAGGCAACACCTGCCATAGACTTCCCTCTCCTTTCTGAACAATTTCTGGTTTAATTCATACAGACAGTGACCAAAACATTCTTATCTAAATAATGGGGATAAGGTTTCATGTTCATCTTCATAGGCCAATGGCCTTATTTTATATTTTTATTTTTTATTGTCTCATAGAATTGTTATATGAGATAAGAGTTGTATTGTGTGTGTGTGTGTTTTTTTTACCTGTGCTGTATAGGTGGAGTAGGGCCCTATTTCATTTTATTATTTACTCCCTGATTTTCTGTGGTAGGGCCCACACGGTACAGCAGATAGTACATACGGAGTCTGCAACAGTTCCTGACCTGCCTCAAAAGTTAAGCAACTGCTTTATAGTTTGAGGTATTAGGGACAACTCTGCTCATGGAGGATGGCATGTGACGTTCAGAAAACACTCCTCAGGCAAACCGAGTGGTGCTCTCAAGGGACATTTACACAGAAAACTTACACCGAGACCTGTGGCGTCTTTAGAAATCACCTTGCCTGCGTTTTGAACTCGGGGAATCTAAGGCAGAGAGATGGGAGTGGTTTGCCGAAAGCCATCCACACAGGTAATGGCCAAGAGCCCGGCCTGTGGATTCTCATCATAGATTTACTCACTCGTTTTTCATCCGCTCACTGGTTCATTCACTCAGGAAGCACACGCCAGGCAGCTTTTACATTCCAGGGATTGCGTTAGATGCTCAGAGGTAAACGGGACGGTGCTGCCCTCCCAGAGGGCGCACCGGGGAGGAGTCTCTGGGGACAGGGTGCCGTCCGAGGAAACGTACTGAGACGGAGGCCTAAGCACCGGGCGCAATGAGAACACGCAGGACGAGTCCTGGCCAGTCTCGATGCTCCTGGAAAAGTCCCAGGAGGAAGAGAAATCTAAGGAGGAACCTGAAAGGAGATGACAACCAGACAAAGGGAAGACAGAAGACGCAGGCAGGACTAGTGGGAAGCTCCTACTCACTAGACCCAGCCGCTCACACGGAACAGAGACCCCGCTGTGGCTGTGAGCCGATGCCAGGCGCTCCCATCATCAACGCTGCCTGCACAGTGCGGCGACTGCGGTCTGTGCTGCGTTCACCCGTTCCGCGGAGGGGCTCGCTCAGAATGTGCGCAGCCCCAGTGTGGGGTGGGGGGGTTTCCTCGCGTGAGTCTTCACCTGCGCTGGCCTTTTGATGCTGCTTTAGACAGCGATTTCCTCTATTTTCAGAATACTCAGCTAACACAGTACTTTCTATTCAGCATTCTCTGTGAACCCAGTTTTGGGAGTGAAAACAACAACAAAAACCCTGAAAAAACGCTTTCTCTTATATTCAACGAACCTTTCCCTGATTTAAAAATTCACTAGAAGTGCAAAGAGATTATTCCACTGTAATTCGGTCCGTCGTTTTGGAATTTCACGCCATCCCAGAAGACTAGAGAAGCTTTGAGGTCTACGAAGAGAATTGTTTCTGGGGTTACCGGAATGAACGGACCATTTTGGTAGAGACACACACAGTGACGCCTTTTGTTCACCAGGAGGTTGTCTAACTGATAGGTGTTCAGTGAAGGTTTGAGTGAACGAATGTCTGAAACTATAAGGAAATGCATAAAATCAGCATGAGCTCTCATGCACACAACTCACACATGCAGGTGTTTGTAAGTTAGCTCCTCATACAAAATAGAGGCATCATTGCTCACCTTGAGCTAACTAAGACGGGCTATGCTGTGAACCTTAGTATCCCACTATCAGATAAAGCGTGTTGAACAACACCATGGTGTCTGTTGAACACTTTGCCTCACCCCCCTGCCCCCCAGGAAACCACATCTTCTCACATCCAGCACCCCCAGACAGGAAGAGTGGTCCCCTGCCTGAGAGAATCGTGTGCTCTTAAATGGATACAATCCAGACACACGTTAGTGGACGACTTAAATCATCCCACATGGGATCCAGAGAGAGCACATTTCACTTTAAAAAAATTTTTTTTAATGTCCATATGTTTGTTTGGCTGGAAATCAAGTTTCATTACATGCTCCTATTATTCCACCGTGTAACAATTTTATTTATAGGGCATTCACACAAGGACTAATTTCTTTGATAGAAAGGCTGCTAATGCTCATTTAAGTTCACTCTAATGAAAACAATGTTGTTGGAACTACAAGCAAATGTCGAACCTGCAAGCCGTGCCTACGGTCCTTTCCCGCACCGTGAAATGTCACAGTGTCAACCTGTTCTTTCGGCTCCTCGCACAGATGTGCCCGAAGGTGGACAGGAACCTGACTGAACACGGGCAGTTCGTGTGTGAAGCACAGCGCGCTTCATCTCCACTTGGCCCCGGGGAGTCTCCCTGAGGCCAGACCATGTTTGAATTTCAAACTCCCACACAGAGTGCACACATCTTAGGAGACGATGCAGGAAGCAGGCAGTGTTGCTGCTGAACGCCCCGTGTGTGCGCACAGACACGGCAGAAATGGCGGGCCTGAGTTTTGGGCTACCACGCACAGCCATTCTTGGCCAGGCCACTCGCTCCAAGGCTGAATGTGAAATGGGTTTTCTAAAATATTGAAAGCACACTGACGTCAAGGCGGATCCTGGCCTATTTTCCCACACCGATCCTTAGGTAATTAGATTATGCTCTGTAAACAAAGGCTGGGCTTGACAACCTCATTTTTTTTCATTCAGCGTGGTCTGGTAGTAATCAAAGATGCCTCGGTATTAACTTTAGAATCTATGTGCTCTCAGCGAAAGCAGTTTTCTGTTTCAAGATTGTCACCTTTGTGTTTCTGATGTTTACATTTTTGCTTACAGATGTAGCAGGGAGCAGATACATCAGTTAGTATGTAATTTAATGGTGTGGTTATCCCACCTTCTGGAAAGTGTCTTGCCAGCCATCAAAACCGTATGTTCGAAGTTAAGCCCCAATAATATTTTAATTAAATTAACATTTTCTTTTTCCTCAGGACATCTTGGTCAAAGTGGATTACGATGTACACAAATGAGAGATCTTGTATTAGACAGAACTACACAGAAAGCCAGGGTGAAAACTGATACTTCATGAAAGTCACTTTGAGTGGCTTTGATCTTTGTTACGTTCTTATTTTCATCAAGTGCAAAGATAAAGAAATGAGCAATCTTAAGTATTTTCAGAAAAGACGTAACTTTCGTTGTACCTTCCAACTAGAGGCTGCCTATACTTGACCCGTTATCTGTTGGCAAATATAACTTCTCTTAGAGACTCCACAGGGTACACTCAGTAAATGTTCCCAAGTGATAAAAGTACCAGTTCACTAATCAAATGTCCTGTTCACAAAGGATCCAAATGCATCTCAGAATGTCAGGATCCCCTTCCTTTTCAAAAGTGAGTAATATTCCACGGACGTGCGTGCCACATTTTGTTCATCCATTCCTGCTTCAACAGGCACCTGAGTGGGTTCGCCTTTCTGCTGCTGTGAATACGCTGCCGCGAGCAGGGATCTACGGATACTCTCTGAGACCCTGCTTCCATTTTCTTGCTCATATGCCCAGAAGGGGAATTGCTGGATCGAAAAGTAGTTCTGGTTTTAGTTTTCCAAGGAACTGCCGTCCTGTTTTCCGTGGCAGCTGCACCCTTGCACACACAGCAGCAGTGAGCAGACTCCAGCCCGCCCGCGTCCTCGCCAGCACTCGCGTCCTCTGTTTTGGCCGTGCAGGGTCCCAGTGCTCCGCGGGGTTTTGACTTGCGTTTCCCTAGTGACCAGTGGTGGTGAGTAGCTTTTCACATGCTTGTTGGCCATGTATGTGTCTTCTTTGGAGAAATGTCTCCTTGAGTCTTTTGTCCATCTTTTAATCTTTTGTTGTTGTTGCTGAGTTGTAGTTCTTTCTAAGGCCTGGGTGGTGACCTGCCTTATAAGGTGCCTGATAAGGTGTGTGATTTGCAGGTATTTTCTCCTGCTTCGTAGGTTGCCCTTCACCATGGGGACAGTGTCCTTGGCTGCACAGTAGTTTTTAATTTTGATAAAGTCCAGTTTACATTCACTTTGGTTGACTGTGCTTTTGGTGTCATTCCAAGAAACCACTGCCAAGTGCAATGTTAGTAAGCTTTCCCTCTACGTTTTCTTCTAAGATTTTTACAGTTTAGCTCTTATGTTTAGGTATTTGATCCATTTGAGTTAGTTTTTGAATATGATGTAATGTAGGGTCCAACTTCATGTTAAACTGCTTTTAAAAAAAACAGTGTGTATGTTTACATAAACTGTAGTGAGGCTACCTGAGCTTGGGCATGACTGCTGATTTATAGAAGAGTGAAGTCATCTGAAGTAAAGAAGACCATGTTATTCCAAATCTACGTAATAAATACCCACCTAAAACTCACAGGCTGTAGGTGGTGGAGGTGAAGCTTGTTTATTTACAAGGAAAGGTGTTTGTTTCAAAAACAAATACCTTATGCCAGCTAAGAAGTTAAAATTTAGAATTTCAAGAGTAAACTTGTCTCCTGAAAGCAGACAGCCTGAAGTTTTATGGAAAATAAACTGCAGTGGAAACATGGAATTTCAATTACATATATACAGACAGATTCCACAGTGCCATGAAAATTCTGTACTAAGTATTCTCTGTGTATGTGTCATGGGGAACAGAGGGGGAAAATCTCTGTTTCTCAAAAAGCTTCATATTTAGTGGAAATAAGACCGCTGGTATCTGCCACATAGAAATGATTCCATATACCTGCTGGTGGTCGCTGGGCATAGCCTTAACCCTATGAGAACATACATGTAGTTGCCAAGAGATACTGACGTTTGCCAGGTAAGGGCGGCGCGCCGAGCTTGGGCAGAAATGCCAGAGAGTCCGCGAGGGACTCGGTGCAGACAAAACATCGGCCTGACTGACCTTCCCCAGATGGCGCGTTCCAATCCGGTTAGAAAATGAGGGCCCTTTTCAGTTTTATGTTTTCTAGTTTGGGTGGTGGTGTTAAAAAAATTAGGAAATAAAGGTATATAATCATGAACATTTTCTATCATGCACGAGTGACACCTGTCCTTTAAAAAATACATTCACACACATGCACACCTATGCAATGTACGTAATCCAGGTAATAGACACTCCATGCATTGCGTTTTTATTCACATGCATGCTTGTATGAATATATCTGTATATTCCGGTGAATTTCTCCCCGACAGAACACACAGGTATTTTCAGTCCAGAGAAAGGCCAGGTGAAGACACCCTGGGCACCGACATCTTCGCGTTCGCGCACTGTTTGAGTGCGCGGGACAGTTCCCTCCAAGGCTCATAACCATGGTACTTGGTGTTTTCAGTGTTCCCCTCGAACATGAAGCGGAGAGCCCTCTCCACATTCTTGTCATCTGGATCTCATCCCCTTGCAGGCAAGATATTCGCCCACGTGGCCCTCCATCTGCGCAGAATTGTTCAGGGATCTTAAGGATGATTTACTTAAAATTCCAGGCATTTCAATGTACTGGCAAGAGAGACTAATTTAAACATAGAATTATATTTCTTTAGGGATGCTCTATACAAGTTCATGGTCATTGTTGGTGGTTTTATTAGCTATTTTCAAAGATTGATATCACTGAATTTTGACAAGTAATTTTTTAAAAGGGGCTCTAAAAATGACTTTGGCCGCAGAACAACGTCCACAGGGGCAGGCACCCGGGTGGGATTCGGTGAGTCTGGCATAAAGACGGACCCGAGACTGGCCCTGGTGCAGAAGTCGGCTCTTCCTCTAGAACTGCCCCCAGCAAAAACAAGGTCCCCCAGCACCCTGGGAAGCTTCTCTGCACCAGTCCGTGGGGATTTAAGCTCAACAAATATGGATCCCAGCTGAGCACTGAGATGACACTTCAGGCATTAAAAAGCAATTGAGGGAATCGAGCAAGGTTAAAGGAGACACAGATGGAGACAGATGATTACATTTGGGGATTGGACATTTGGGGGTGTCTGCTAAACTTTAGTTACCAAAACTAAGTTAAATTTTAGTTAAAAAACTAAGATTTTTAATGGCATGAGATTAGCTGTGTATCTATTTTACTTACATTTTGCTTTTAGACATTATTGAAATACCATACATGGTCAAGACCATACATTCCTAGCTAAACTCATTTTCTTTCGATCAGCAATTGACATTACTTAGCCAATCTAACGGCAGCAAGGACTTGCTGGGCAGGTATTCAGGGGATGCGAGGAAAAGTGATGCAAGTCTTTTATTTTTGTTTTCAGAATGGCCTCCATACACAATGGTTCATGACAATCCATAGGGGCAAACTTGGAAAAGTCAGGAGAAAGACAGAGTAAAGTATTAATAAAAAGGAAAAGTAGCCTCACTATAGGCTAAATGTCTGTGCCTCCCTCATTAAATTCGTATGTGAAAATCCTCATGCCCCATGCGGCGATAGAAAGAGGTGAGGGTCTTTGGTGATCATGTCACGGTGAGGTGATTACGTCGTGACTAGGTGATTGTGTCATGCGGGAGGAGCCCTCACAAATGGGGTTAGTGCCCTTCATAGAACAGGCCCTGGAGAGATCCCTGCCCACTTTCACCTTGTGAGGACACAGCCTGCAACCTAGCTGAGGATCTCCACCAGGCCCTGACTGTGCTGGCACCTTAACCTTGAACTTCCAGGCTCCAGGCATGTGAGAAATACATTTCTACCCACCCAGTAGTATTTTGTTATAATGGCCCAAAGAACCAAAGACAGGGTTTATGTTTTCTATTTCATGCTGTTCAGAAGCATCAAAACTGATGAAATGTCCTTTTAAAATAGACACTGAGGAGTGAGTTAGTATTGAAACATGTACTATTCTCCTTTAAGGAAACCATATCATGGAGAAACAGTGATGCAATAACATTCCCCCTTTACTTCTATAAAGTGTCGAAATCCAAGGATTATTTTTTAATGTCATTCTTCAACTGATTATTTTCATTGCCAAGTCCTATACAATCTAAAAACATTCCTGTGGCACTTTTCCAAAGCCGTTTGTACGGCCAAGGTTTCCATTGAAAGCGTAAGTTGTTTTTCCTCAAGTAGGACACACTAGCTTTAAGGAAGAGTGGCCATTCCATGGGCGGGACTATAAAATGCGCAGCACCACAACTGAGCAAACCGAACAAAAGGTGCGAAAACAGCACCACAGATGTCAGCACCTAAAAGCAGGAAGGAGCCCAAGTTCACTTCACAAACTAAGAAACACGAGCCAGGAAAAATATAATTTAGGTCAGAGTCACAATATACCAGACATCAGCACCCAACTCCTGTTTTTGAAAGCGGAGTCCCAGGAAGCAGGGAAGGTCCTTCTGAATGATCTTCTCTTTTCCGATTGGATTTGTGTCCTCTGCTGAAGCCCAGAGGCGTTCCTAGAACAGAAGCTCCTTCAGGGCAGGGACTTTCACCTGTGAACGCTCGCTGAGTTAATACGTGTATAGTCTGTGATCTGGGTGGAACGCGGCCCAGCGTAAGGATGAGAAGACATTTAGAAAGAACGAATGTGGTCTTCTGTACACATCATTCACCCAGCAGAAAGACAGAAGAGCTGGCAAGGATTTCGAACTAACAATATGTGTATATTTCTAACCAAGAGAACGTTGGCTGAGCACGCCTTCATCCTGGGGCAGAGGGGCTCAGGTGCCACAGTCCCAGGTACCTGCAGAACCAGGAGGGGAGAAGACAGCCTGGAGACTTTGGGAGAGGCTGCGTCACCTCGGAAAGGACAGGCAGGGACGCCTTTCTCCTGCCACGCCTCCTCTTTCTTCCTGCACCGACTTCTGGGGTGTGAGGATGCAGTGATGCGTCGTCTGGCAGCCATGAGGCGACCCCGGGATGACAACCGTCAGGAAAAAGGCCAATATGTGGGAAATGGCAGAAGGGAGAGAAAAGCCTGGGCCCTTAGTGACAGCTTCGGACATCTGTACCAAGCCCGAGAACACTTCTCCGACTGCTCTGGGTGGGGCTAGTGGCTGTCTACTGTGAAAGTCACAGCTGGCCTGGACTTCTACGGCCCAAATCCCTTCGTACTGATCATTTTAGTTCTTAATACGTTTCAGAAGAGTCAGAAGGTGTTCTATTATAATGCATTCTCTTCCATGCCAGGTAAGACATCTATGAATTCAACTGAGCAGGCCAGAAGAAAGTAAAAGGCTAAAATCAGGCTGTGCCCATGATGGCTGGGATTGAAAATAAAGGGGGGTCAGATACATAAAGGAACACATCAGAGACGGGCTCAAGCAGAACCTGGGGACTAGGTGTGGGAAGGTTAGGAGGAAGGGGGAAATGACAATAATTCTATCATTCCGCGTGTGTGAGGCTGGCAGCAAAGCAGCACCCTCAGCTCCAGGACGAGGAGCATCAGGACCAGAGGCAGGATCGGGGGAAGCCGATCAGGCTGCCTTCCCCTGGATCGCCGCTCACGGGACGATGTTGGGGAGCAGACAGACATCCAGCACGGAAAACGGGGCCCAGTGCTCAGAAGCAAGACGCGTCGCAGTTGCAATTATGTGAACCAGACACACAGAGGGGAGCGTTTGGTGATTTCCGTGGTGTAAAGAATCCCACTATGGCCAATTTCAAGCCACCAGCTTGTAAAATTTCTGAAAATGTTACAGCTGGGAGCTAGTAAAAGGTGACTCAAAAACAACTCAGAAGTAGAATAATTGCTGTTGTTGGAATTGGAGGTACATGCATGAACTCATTACCTATAGGCACATATGTTATATTGTCTATGTATGAATGTATATCCAATGTAGGCGATATATAGAAAATGCACATAAATATAGTTGTAAATGTGTGTATGTATGTACACCCCAATGGAATGAGTCCACTTAATGTCCAGATCTTGACTTCGGAGTTTCACGTCCCATTAAATTGGAACCAGCAGGCCTTGGAGGAACGAGTGACGCAGTGCCGAGGGCGAGCAAAGTACAAGACGAGCCCGGTACGTCTTTCTGGGCTGTAAAGTAACGCAGGGTTCAGAGAACGGAAGGAACACGAGACAGGGACGCCAGGCCAACTCAGCTTTCAACTGGCCAGTTCTGGGGCAACTTTAGTGTCCAAAACAGAAAGAGAAAATGACATCATATTACAACCCACTGAAAAGGAAGCCATGAGCTCAGTCTGATATAAGTAAAAAAAAAAAGTTTAAAACTTTGATGAGGAATTAGATGCTGCCATAGTTTTCAAATAGGTTTTCGACCCCTTGCTCTCTGACTTCTCTTCTGGCAGCCCCGTGATGTGAATGTTGGTATGCTTGATGTGGCCAAGAGGCCCCCTTAAACCACCCTCTTTTTTTTCAATATTTTCTTTTTGCTGTTCTGATTGGGTGTTTGCTGCTTCCTTTACTTCTAAATTGCTGATTTGACCCTGTGCTTCATCTCGGCTACTGTTGACTCCCTGTAATGTATTCTTCATTTTAGTTACTGTAGTGTTCATTGTTGACTGATTCTTTTTTTTTTTTCTATCTCTGTTTTTACATTTCCTATCTCTTTGTTGCAGTTCTTACTAAGTGTCTGTACTCTTGCTCTAGGTTCATTGAGCATCCTTATACCCAGTGTTTTGAATTCTGCATCTGGTAGATTGCTTGTCTCCATTTTGTTGAGTTCTTTTTCTGGAGTTTTGTTCTCTTCTTTCACTTGGAATACATTTCTTTCTCTCCTCATTTTGGCAGCCTCCCTGTGTTAGTTGTTATGTAGTAGGCAGGGCTGCTATGTCTCCTGGTCTTGATAGAGGGGCCTGATATAGTAGGTGTCCTGTGGGGCTCAGTGACGCAGTCCCCTTGGTCACCTGAGCCAGGTGCTGCAGGAGTACCCCTTGTGAGAGGCGTGCATGCCCTCCTGCTGTAGTTGAATCTCTGCAGCTGTTGGCACTCCAGTGGGAGGAACTGCCCTGCAGGCTGACTGGCTGTGAGGACTGGCCATGCCTGCAGTGGAGAAGCTGCCGTTCTGGACCCGACCTCACGGAGCCGGGTTTGCTGCAGCAGGGCTCTGGTGCCCGCTGAGTCTCCCTTCGAGGGTGCCGTCTGTGAAGGTGGTTGGGTGGTGCTCTGGTGTGCTCTGAAGCCAACCACTAGGTGTGCTGGTTCTGGAGCCTCTTCAGAGGTGCAGGCCGAGCTCAGCTGCCACTGGTACCCTGCCTGGGGCCACCTGGTATGAACTACAAAGTGATCTGCAGGTGATTTCTCCTTGTGCTGGGCTTGAAGGTGCCTGGGAGGGGCCAAGCTGCGGTGAGCCCCGCTGCCCCTAGTGCTGGGCTTGGGGCTGCTTAGCAAGAGGTAGTGGGCACGGTGAGGCCAGTTGCTGCTTGTTTGGGGTTTGTGAACTTGAGAGATTTTGGGAAAGCCCACAACATGCTCCAGGATAGGCTGTTTGTATGGAAAAGCCACTGGAAGTGGCTTGGGTGAGCCAGCAAGTTGGGTGGGTGTGGTCTCACGGAATCACAGGGCAGGGTGAGCAGGAGGTGGATGGAGACTCAGGTATAGCTCACACCTGAGTCTTTAGGGGGAGGGCTCAGCAAAGGAATAACGGCTTCTGACAGCACTTCCGTGTGGGAGAACGCTGCCCCTCTAGCCCTCGCTGGACAGTTCGGTTCCTCCTTGTATGTCCCTGGTGCCTCTTGAGCTGGAGCTCAGAGCGAGGGAGTCCTCTAGCAGGTACGTCCTACGCGGGCACAGGAATGCTGGGACTCCAGCAGCCCCGTCACTCAGCCACAATCCCGGCTGGTTTTCACAGCCAAAGCCTATGGAAGTTTCTCTGCCTGGCACTGGAATCCTGGGCTGGGGGGCCCGGTGTGGGGCTAGGACCCCTCTCTCCTCAGAGGGGCTTCTGAAGCTTGAATATCCCTTTTGACTTTTATCCAGCATGTGTGGGTGTGGGACCT
>PVKM010045477.1:0-11961 GCA_004027735.1 Carollia perspicillata
GAGTGGACTTGGATTCCCGTTCTCTCTCCCAGCTAGAATTTCCGGTTCAATGGAGAAGAGAAGCAGTGATAAATTTTTATTCCTAACTTTAGAGTGTGTGCCTCTATCATTTCACTACTAAGTGTACTATCTATTAGTTTTTAATGTGTTTTTAATCAGATTAAGGAATTTTTATTCCTATTTTGCTGATTTATCATAAATGTTTTAATCAGTTTTTTCTGTATGTGTTTATTTTTTCTTTCCATTGCTCCATTAAATAACTCTTGCATGCGTGTAGGCATGGTTGACTGCTGGATAACATTGCCTTGCTAGTATTTTAGTTAGGATTTTTGTGTCCTTTTAAAAATGTCATCCTGAAATCCCTTTAAAATTTTGATTTTTTCCCATGCTACATTTTGAGTATATTCTTCAGCTCTATCTTTCAGCTCACAAATTTTCTCATTAAATGTGTTTAATCTCTACTTGTCTCAGACATTGATAATACTATATAGGAAATATTTACTATTATATGTAATACATATAGTATATAAGAATGAAAATACTTTTACTTCTAAATTATTTGGTTCACTTTTAAAACTACCAGTTCATCTTTTAAAAAGATTTTATTTATTTATTTGTTTTAGAGAGAGGGGAAGGGAGGGAGAGAGAGAGAGAAACATGGATGGGAGAGGGAAACACTGGTCAGTTGCCTCTTGCACGTGTCCCGAACCCACTACCCAGACATGTGCCCTGACAGGGGATCAAACTGGCAACCTTACACTTTGCAGGATGATGCCCAACCAACTGAACCACACGGGTTAGGGCCTATCGGTTCCTCTTTGATAGTCTTCCGATCTGATATCTTATTTTAAACATCGTTTCACACACTGTCATTTTCAAGTCTCAGTCTGATGCAGTATCTTGCGTCCTTGGAGGGGAAGAAAAATCTAACTCTGTCCTTCTTTCTGCTGACCCTCCCTCCTGGTGGTCCCTGTCCTTGCATGCCTAGTGATCAGTGGTTGTAAGAGCATGTGGGGGTGATTTTAAACCGAGGATGGTCTCTCCCATAAAGGACCTGCCACTGTTTTGCTTCTGCTGTGAAATGAAGTCCCGCCTATGTTGGGGTCACTTTAGTTCATTTTAGAGTCCCTACATTTATTTGGCGCCATTTAGATTTAGCCTTCACTCCCGGCTTGCCATTAGCGTGAGGTCCAGTCTTACAATGGAAACACTGTGTATGTGAAACGCTTCACCCTCTGTGTGACCCTACTGTTCCCATGTGCTTCCTGCTCACAGCTCTCGTTCTGTGGGTCCACGGGTGTTCTCTTCTCTTTGTGAATTCCCCTTGCTTCCCGTGAGTCTAGCAATGAAATGACAACATGCCTACCTTATGTGAGACTGAGTTGTTTTGAGGGGATGGGCCTTTCAGGATCTATCTGTAATACTGCTGGAAACTGAAGATTATCATGCTTGATTCTGTTTTGGTGACTTTCTTAAAAAACAAAAACTTTCTTTTTATCTAAGCCTGAAGTAGACAATGATGAAAGAGGCAGTGTCAGGATGACTGTAATAACCACGCCCCTTTAGAATGGCGGGGGTGGGGCATCCACAGGATTCACCAGTGTGGAGCAATTCTGATGCCCTTGGGCTCACAGCGTCAGGACCTTCTAGCTTGTTCCTTTGTGAGCCTTCCGTTCCGCCCCCTGAGACTATTTCCACTGGAAGTTAATCTTCCCGGCCCACTGCTCTGCCTTGTGGGATGGTCTCCTGTTCACATCATTCTCCTTGGTCCTATCGTGGCCATAGGATCATATGCCTTACTGGGTAGCTGGCTCAGCTCTTGTCTTGACTGATAAATGGTGTTTGGGGGCTCAAGCGTGGTTTTAAGTTTTGAACAATCAGTTACTTTTTATTCATTCATACTGTTCTGTTGCTGAAAACAACAGACTCTGTCTCTGGACAGCCTGAGGATAAAGGCTGTGGCTCATAATGGAAGAATCACAGTGGAAGCCAGAAAAGGGTGGGCGTCAGGGGAGCTCTGGGAATGTCAGCAGCAGAAATCTACGGACTTTCTCTCTAGGGCACTGCCATCCATCCTACTCAGTAATCAAACAGGTTCCTGGCCACTCAGATCGAAACTTCCAATTCCTGGGGGTGAGGGGGGAGGAATTTGATTGGCCCAGATGAGGCTCCTGGTTTCCTGGGTTCACTTTGACTCAACTGGGTGACAGGATCATGGGACATAGAGGTGGCCTTTGGGCTCTGGCCTATCCCTGAGTATTAGATTTTGTTCCCAAAGGAAAAAAAAATTCTTGAGGGCTGGTCAGCTATTATGATTGGTTTGGCATGCATAGAAAACTTAAATGTGAGGAACAGGATACAGATTTGCCAGGTTGTAGGGCTGTGAATGTCAGAACACACTTGGGAATTCTCACCCCTTCCCAAGGGGCTGGCAGGATATTGCAAGGATGCTTGTATGTCTAGTTACAGACAAATAGGTTTATTCGACACACAATGCTGTCAAATAAGCTGAGGATTTGTCTAATTTTTAAATTTGATAGATTCTCGTCAAAGCCAGTAAGGGAAGCACCAAGTCTCATGGATGGCCAGATGATAAGCATTCCAGTCTGATGGGCTTTGCTCCTAAAACTCGTATGAGTGACAAAACATTCTTAATGTTGACAAATTCTGGTTGTCTTTTTGGATTATCCCTGAGAAGGGGAGACAGGGCTAAACATTCTTCTACAGTAGCAGGCTTTTCCTTTCAAGGACTAAAAGATGAATATGCCTTTCTTTTGTAAAATTCCATTATTTCCTCTATCATGGGTCTGTTCATTTTTACACCTGGTTGTTTGGAAATAGAAAGTAGGAACTATCTGGCCATTTGTTTTCTTGCTGCTCGCATCATCAAATGGCATACGGCATCATGATTAACGGCGCGAGCTTGGGAGCCTGACAGATCTGGGTTTGAGTCCGCGCTTCCCTCCTCACTGGCAATGACCATGGGCTCATAAAGCCAGAGAGTTTTGGCCATGTTGGGTATGATAGATGTTTTCCAGGGTTGGTCCTTGCTAGTATATTTTTCTTGCGTGTGTGGCTATGTACATATAATATCTATAATACCTTTGTCCCGCTTTTATTACTTACCATCATATCTTGGAAGTCCTTTCTTATCAGCCCATAGAAGTCAACCTCAATCTTTTTAATGGCCACACAATATTACAATGTACGATGGTGATGTCCTCTACTTAGCTTGCTCCTCACCAGGGGATGCTGACGTTGTTTCCAGATTTTTACTGCAGCCTTTGCTCTTGGCTTTCCCCGTGTTTGAGAACATACCTATTGGGAAATGGTGCCTGGAATATAATTACTAAGTCAAAGAGAATGTGCATTTTAAAATGTTACAGACGTAGCCAAATTGTCCTCCAAACGGATTCTTTGCACTCTGCCAACAATTGCGTAGGAAAGCCTGTTCCTGCCACTCTCAGCAACACTTTGTTCTCAAACATTTCTGCATTTGTTAATATGATAAAGTGTTATTTCATGGTTTTAAATGAAATCTTTTTAACTTTGAATGTGCATTTGCACATACTTTTAAAAGCAATTGCATTTTTTTTCCCTCCCAAGTGTCTAGTCCTATTATTTGCACTTTTTGGGATGTGAGAGGGTTTGTTCTGCTACTGATGCCAGAAGTCTTTATAATTTGAAGAGTTTATCTATTGTATCATGTTGCATTTTCCTACCATATTTGTCTTTTTAGTGTTTTGAAAGTGTTACATAGTCATAGATAATAATCTTTTTTTTTAGGCTTTTGGGTCCTATATCTTGTTCTACCTTTCCCTGCTCCAGTATTGTTTTTTAAATTGCAGTGTTTTCTTTGACAACATTGACAAATTTATTTCTTTACCTTTAGACGCACTGGAATCTGTTTTGCTGTAAGTGGTGATGATAGCTCTGTATCTCTATCCCTCCGCCCATGCCCCTCCCCGCCGCCCTCCCGCACCAGTGCCTGGCCAATTGTCCCACCACCAGTCATTGAATAATGCACATTGTCCCACTGCTTTTAAATGCTTTATCATGTAAAAAATTCCTTATGGGTGAGATGGGGTTGGACCTTCAGTTCTGTTTCATAGATCTGTCTTTTCCCGCAGAAACCGCAGGTGGAAGTTACATGTACTGACTAATCTTGATGCCAAGTCTACATTTTAAATTTTCTTGACCATCTAAATCAAATAAAAGACAATGAGGCTGCTCTATTTTATGACTTTCAGCTATCCCCTGGTTGTTATGTTTTAAATAAGTAATGTGCTTATGAGACAGATTTAATGTTTGACCTGGCCAATGAAATAAGAGTTGGGTAAAATAGGGAAAAATTTGTTTTTACTCCCAAATAGCCATTAACTCTTTTCTCATAGTAAATTGCCGTAGAGCTTTGATGACAATGGTGTGGTTCACAGACGGGAGGGACTTATGAAGACTGGGGAAGAGCTAAGGACCCCAGGCAGTTCATCATTCACAGTGTGCTTTGCTTACGGAGACCAAGGCCTGTGTTCACTCCTTGTGACATTGTCTTCTGTTCTTAGAGACCATGTTGTTGGCATTGTCATGCCTCAGGGCCTTTGCCCACGTGGTGTAGCTCTGCCTATAATGCTTTTTCCTGACCTAGCTGCACCCTCAGATTCTTTAGGCTTCTGTCCAAATAGATCCTGTGTCACAGAGGGCTTTCCTGACCAAACTCCCTAAACTATATTCATGCCATGTGTTCTTTAAAAAATATTATTTCTGGACATACAGGGTGGGGCAAAAGCAGATGTGTAGTTGTGCATATGTGAATCACAGAGTTTACTCTTGTTATTACTATTGATTAATCATTGGATGATTTTCCATGCAAACAATTATAAACCTACTGTTGCCCCTTTTTTAGATCAAAAAATATTTTTGGTGTTAAGTTATATGCGTTTCTTATATGTTTATGATATCAACCCCTCATTGGATGGATCATTGGCAAATATCTTCTTTCACTCAGTAGGCTGCCTTTCATTTTGTTGATGGTTTCCATTGCTGTGGAAAACTCTTTAGTTTAATGTAGTCCCATGTGTTTATTTTTTATGTTTCCCTTGCCTTTGGATACATATCCCCCCCGCCCCTCCCCCCCCCAAAAAAAAAAAAGACTACTGCTAAGAGTGATGTCCGAGTTTACTGCCTATGTTTTCTTCTGGGAGTTTTATGGTTTCAGGTCTTACATTTAAGTCTTTAATTCATTTTGAGTTTAATCTTGTATATAGTATAAGAAAGTGATCCAGTTTCATTCTCTTGCTTGTATATGCCCAAATTTCCCAACACCATTTATGGAAGAGTCTGTCTTTACTCCATTATATGTCCTCGCCTTCTTTGTCATATATTAATAGACCATATAGGCATGGGTTTATTTCTGGGTTCTCTATTCCATTCCCTTGATTTATGTGTGTGTTTTTATGCCAGTACCATGCTGTTCTGAATACTCTAGCCTTGTAGTATAGTTTGGTATCAGGTAGCATGATACCTCCAATTTTGTTCTTCTTTCTCAACATTGCTTTGACTATTTGGAGACTTGTGGTTCCACATAAATTTTAGAACTATTTGTTCTAGTTCTGTGAAATACATCATTGGAATCTTGATAGAAATTGTGTTGAATCTATAGATTGCTTTAGGTAGTGTGGACATTTTAATGACATTAATTCTTCCTGTCTGTGAGCATGGTATATCCTCCCATTTATTTGTATCTTCTTCAATTTCTTTCTTTAATGTCTTAGAGCTATGTGGCTTATTTTCTCTCAAATTATTTTTATTTTGGTAGGTATTCACTTTTGTATTAGTGGTGATATTTATACTAACACCTATGAGGCATTCATTATTTTACTTCTCTTTTCTCTTTATTTTCTGCAATTTAAACAATTGTAATATTTCTGCTTTGACAAAACATTTAACATTTATATACTTTCCTTCCACCCATATCTACCTTGTTTTAGTCTCAGATCTATAGGTAAACCAATTTTCATATGTAAGTCAAGGGTCCTTTACCAAAGTTTCCACGAACATCTTCTGCTTGAATGAAGCCTGGTGTGTGGTAGAGGGCTTGTCAGGGCTCGATGTGCATGTGGGCCCCCTGGGAACCAGGGTCTGATTTGGAAGGTCTAGAGCAGGGTGCGCATTTCCAACTTCTAGGTGATGCAGCTGCTGCTGGCGCAGACCTCATTTGGAGTCGGGGTCTTGTGTAGATTCCTCAGGAAGTGTTTTTGAGTTCGGTATTCCCCAGTTCCTATGTGTTTACATTGTGTCTCTATAGCCTTGATGCTTGAAGGGTAGTTGAACTAGATATAAAATCATTGGCTCGCATTTTCTTTCCTTCTTGAAAACATTGTTCCATTGTTTCTTGCTCCACAAATTGCTGTTGAGACTTTTAATACCAACTGAAGGTGAACGCAGTGTCAGGCAAATCGTTTCTTTGTATAATGTAGTAATTTTCCTAGGATATGTTATGGAGCCGGTCATTCGTTGTTAATATTTTCATACAAAACGGGCCCCTTAAATATGTAGATTAAGGTGTGGTCTAATGTCTGGAAATTTTTTTGTTTAGCTGATAATTTAAATATTTTATTTCACATTTAAAACCCAATTTATTTTTTATCCACAGGGAGTCCAACTACATGTTTTTATTTTTTGGTCTTTGTTTCTCTTCCATGCCTATCATTTTCTTATTCGTTTTACCCCTCTTTCATGTTTCAAATTCTCTCTTTTTTTTTTTTAGTGATCGGTTTCTTCCTCATCTTTCTAAAAAAATATATTTTATTGATTATGCTATTACAGTTGTCCCATTTCCCCCTTCATTCCCCTCCACGCTGCACACCCCTCCCACCCACACTCCTCCCCTTTAGTTCATGTCCATGTGTCATAAGTTCTTTAGCTTCTACATTTCCCATACTATTCTTGCCCTGTCCCTGTCTATTTTCTACCTACCATCTATGCTACTTATTCTCTGTACCTTTCCCCCCTCTCCTCCTCCCACTCCCCTGTTGCTAACTCTCCATGTGTTCTCCATTTCTGTGGTTCTGTTCCTGTTCTAGTTGTTTGCTTAGTTTGCTTTTGTTTTAGGCGTGGTTGTTAATAGCTGTGAGTTTGTTGTCTTTTTACTGTTCATATTTTTTATCTTCTTTTTCCTAGATAAGTCCCTGTAACATTTCATATAATAAGGGCTTGGTGATGATGAACTCCTTGAACTTGATCTTATCTGAGAAGCCCTTCTATTCTAAATGAAGCTTTGCTGGATAGTGCAATCTTGGATGTAGGTCCTTGCCTTGAATGACTTAGAATACTTCTTTCCAGCCCTTTCTTGCCTATAAAGTCTCTTTTGAGAAATCTACTGACAGCCTGATGGGAATTCCTTTGTAGGTTACTGTCCTCTTATCTCTTGCTGCTTCTAGAATTATCTCTTTCACTTTAATCTTGGCTAATGTAATTATGATGTATGTGTTCCTCCTTGGGTCCAACTTCTTTGGGATTCTCTGAGCTTCTTGGACTTCCTGGAAGTTGATTTCCTTTGCCAGATTGGGGAAGTTCTCCTTTATTATTTGTTGAAATAAGTTTTCCACTTGTTTCTCTTCCTCTTCCCCTTCTGTTACCCCTATAATTTGGATGTTGGAATGTTTAAAGATGTCCTGGAGGTTCCTAAGCCTCTCCTCATTTTTTTCTTTGAATTCTTGTTTCTTCACTCTTTTCTGATTGGTTGCTTCTTTCTTCCTTCTGGTCTACTCCATTGATTTGAGTCCCAGTTTTCTTCCCATCACTATTGGTTCCCTGTGCATTTTCTTTCATTTTTCATCTAATGTAGCCTTCATTTTTTCATCTAATTTGTGACCAAAATCAACTAGTTCTGTGAGTATTCTGATCACCAGTGTTTTGAACTGTGCATCTGATAGGTTGGCTATCTCTTGGCCGCTTAGATGTATTGGCTCTGGGACTTTGATCTGTTCTTCTGTTTGAGCCATTTTTTTGGGGGGGGGTGTGGTCATGCCTATTATGTATGAGGGGCAGAGCCTTAGGTGTTCACCAGGGCAGGGTAATCCACGTGGCTGGGTTGTGATGCTGTATGTGCAGGTGGGGTCTGAGAGGGAACAATGGCTCTTGCTCTGCTCTCTCTTGGATTTCAGTCCCTTCTGCCTCTTCCCCCAAGCAAACTGGGCCCTTCTGGTGCTGATTTCCAGGTGGGTGGGCTTGTGCACATTTTAGGACCCTGTGAGTCTCTCCACTGAACTCTCCTGTGAGGCTGAGAGTCTCTCCCAGAACCTCAACCCTCACAAGTGTTTTCAATCAGTGCCTTTAGGTTTTATTTCCCAGCGCTGGGGCCCTGGGTTTCGAGGTCTGTCTCGCTTCCCATTTTTGCCTGGTTTATCTGTGAGGGAATACGTGACCACGGTCAGCCAGCTGCCTTGTGCTCCTCACTGGGTCTGCTCGTTGCCACCCTGCACGCCTGGGGTCTGCCAACGGCCACTTTTTCCTGCCGTGACCCCTCTCCGCCCTTCTTACCAGTCTGGATGAATGGTTGTCAGACTTCCATACAGTTTAATTTTCTGTCAGTTCTGGGTGCTTTTTTGTTTCTAAATTTTTGTTGGTCTTAATTTCGGTTGTGCGAGGAGGCACAGTGTGTCTACCTATACTTCCATCGTGGCCGGAAGTCTCAAATTCTTTTAGTCTTTCCTTACCCACCAAGTCACCTCCACTCCCCACTTACCCACCTTCCCCCATGCCATCCCCCACCACAGGGATCTGCTTCCAGACCAGCCACCTGTGGACCTGAGTGGTTTCAGACCCCTTCCTTTCTACTCCTCAGTAGCCAGTGCGGTGATGCACCTGTTTTAAGAGCTTTGCCACTCAGGGTGAGACTCTCTTTCTACAGAGGGGATTTTGTCTGTGTTCTGCCCGTGTTTGTACCTTCTGTGCTCTCTCGTTTTCCACTCGGCTCTGACATAGGCTCTGACTTGGCCCTACTGGCTTCAGCATGTTTATTTTCCTACGTACACAGAATTTGGAGTTTGAAGCATTACCTGTTTCCTAGTAAAAAATCACAGGTATTTATTGGGCTAGCCAAAAATACGTTGCACTTTTTCTGAACGATGGCTCTAGTAGGGCTTAGTTACCTTTAACTTCATTCAAAAATATTTTGTTAGATTGTATTGTGACAACTGTCATATCAGCATGCAGTTTTCTGATAGATTTTTTAAAAAGACTTTAGTTATTTTATTATTAGAGAGAAAGGAAGGGAGGGAAAGAAACATTGATGTATGAGAGATATATCAATTTGTTGCCTCTTGCTCACCCTCAAATAGGGACATAGCCCATGACTCAGGCATATGCCCTCACTGGGAATCGAACCGGCGACCTTTTCATTTGCAGGCCAGCATTCAATCCACTGAGCCACACCAGCCAGGACTCATCATGCATTTTTTAAAAATTTACCAAATTGGTGAATTTTTGTGCAGCCATTTTAATATTGAAGATGGAAGAAACAATGCAACATTTTAGCACATTATGCTTTTTTATTTCAAGAAATGAAAAAATGCAACTGAAATGCAAAAAAAAAAGTTTTGTGCAGTGTATGGAGAAAGTGCTGTGATTGATCAAATGTGTCAAAAGTAGTTTGTGAAGTTTCTAGAACTATTGACATGTTTGCCAAATAGTTCTTTGCTGTGGGGCTGTCTTATGCATTGGAAGATGTTTAGCACCAGTCACGGCCTCTGCCCACTAGAAGCCAATAATGGGAGATAGCTGCCACACTCAGAATATCCAAATCAATAAAGTAACTGATGAAAATAAAAAGTGTGTCTTATTCTACAGAAAAAAAAACATAATGGAATTTTTGGCCAATCCAATATTTGTGTTCTTGATTAGAATGTCTTTCAGAGGATGGGTGAAAAGATTCTGATTTCTGTAGTTGCCATCATGTATGTGGGAAACCTAGCAATCAAAATTTCATTTTTATTAAAGCTTCTATTGCTAAGACATACCAATAAGCTTCAAAATATTTATTTTAACAGTCTGTATTTGAGGAACCACTGGAATATTTCAGTGGCTTATATTTGAATACTTCCAGTGACAAGAAGCTCACTAACTCCCATTATAACCCATTCCAACATTGGAAACTATTTTTTTTTCTTTTCTTTTCTGTTTTAGAAATACTGTTCTCACTTTTCCTTAGACAAGGCAGTTCTCTCTGATAGTACCTAAATTGAGACCTTTGGGGATATGTACAACAAATGTAAACTATTTTTCTAGCTAGGGGGTTTTAAAGTATTTGATGATTAAAAATTGCGATTAGAAGTGTTCTTGCCCACTGCCCCCCCCCCCCCTAAAAAATTACTTCATTACTTGAACCTCCCATGGCTGCTAGGACTAGAAATGCACTGTCATGCATGGTCATAATACAGGAGTGAGCCTTTGTGTTTACTTCGTTAGCTGTATTTATATTTATCTTGGCTGTTATCTCCTGAGAGAGCATTCTATTTTGTCTGGTTTTCTTGATTTAGACATGCCTATTTCCTGAACAGAATTGAAATACATAATTTATAAAAACCAGAGTGTGGTTTTTAGGGCTCTCTTTGTTTACATTTATGGTATCAGTCCAAGGGAGTCCTTGAAATTAAAACCCACAACTTTACAAGTTTGGAATCTAAACAGTTGTCTTTTCATCTCTAAAAACGCCCGTTTTGACTGTTTTACTGGAAGGGCCCAACTAGGCAGGCACACACAGACGTGACAGCAGCGCAGTCAGGACGCCTTATAATCAGAAGGAGGCGAATAAACTTGCTAATTGTTTTATATTTACTGTGGAGATCGATGGAGACCTGGAGCTGAAGCTCCTTTTAACTTCAGCCAGCGTTCTTTCTTTGGCTTTTAATAGGTTTCTCGGTCACTTCACTTGTTTGCGGTGGGAGGCTTTTATTTGCTGATAAGCGATGTTAACTAGTTTCAAAGTCGGAGAAATAAAGTTACCATTCCATACAAGGCCCTGTGTTACCATGCCGGGCTAAACCGATGCTGTCTCAGTAAAACCAGTAGAGGAGGACGAAGGTGAGCTCTGAAACGGAGACACCCCTCCCCCCGTTCTGCAGAAGCGCAGCTTGAGGAAGTAAGGGGGGGGGGAGGTGTTTTTGTAAGGAACGAATGGCTGGACTTGCTGGCATCCTTTCCTGATTCTACAGGAAAGGCTCTAAGACCCCAATTAAAAGATAATTTGTAAGGGCCCTGGCTGCGTGGCTCAGCTGGTTAGAGCATCATCCCAAATACACCAACTTTGAGGGTTTTAATCCCTGGTCAGAGCGCACATCCTTACAAAAAACAAACAAGGCCTACAAAAATAAGTGGAACGACAAAGTGATCTCTCTCTCATCAATAAATAAAAATATTTTAAGAGATAATATGTAAGAAACCCAAACATCAAAACTTAGCCCTAGCTAGTCTTACAACCTGCTGACCTTGGGGCTACCAAGGAAGTTACCAGCTCATAGGTGACACGATCCCCTCTTGCTTCGTTGCTAAAACTAAGTTCTCCTTGAAAAGCCTCTGTTTTTGTTTGTTTGTTTGTTTGTTTGTTTGTTTGTTCAGGGACAGGTCTTTAGGTTCTGCCATGCCAGCCTCCTCTCCCAGCAGCCATGTCACTGGCTGTGCTGCAGGTGACCCTCAAGTTCCACTGGGTCTACCTGCCTCCACCTGCTATGCAGGCCCAAGGGAGGGACTGCTGCTCTCCCATCTTAGGGGTGCAGCGTAGACCCTGCTAGCTTCCTGCCCCACCCCGCCCCTCCATAGAGCCAGGCACGTTTCCGCTGAAGGGCTTTGGAAAACACTCAGAGATGCCAAGTGCGTCAGCCAGCTTAGCCCCTTCAGTTGCTGCTGGCTCGCGTCCATGTGGCCAGGACCCGTTTCTTTCCCATGATTACACACCACGTCCCC
>PVKM010045479.1:0-11961 GCA_004027735.1 Carollia perspicillata
CCCTGGAACTGACCAAGCTGCTGTCCCAACACTGGGTCCCACAGCCCCACAGAGCCATCACTGGAGCAGGAGACCTGTGGAGTCAGAGGTCGGAGGAGTGAGATTATCAGCATCCCTCCAGCATTTTTGTCTGCTTTTAATGGAAGGCACTATATCTTGTGACTAAGAGCATGGGCTGTCAGGGGTTCAAATCCTAGCTCCACCATTCATTTCTTTGTGAGCTGGGGCAAGTTCATCTCTCTCAGCTTTAGGTTTCTCATCTATTCAACTGGGATAATAACAGTGCACCTATCTGACATGGTTGCTGTGGGGCTGATGCCACTATAGACAAATGATCTAGCACAGCTGCCTGGAATACAATGAGCAATGAATAAACAATAGCTATTGCCCTTGTTATTAATATAATATCGGTCAACAAACCCAGAAAAAGGCTGAAATGTCTGCAATGCCAAGGAAAGATCTGGCTGCCTAGAAGGCAGGGAGAGGACAAACTCTGGCAAGTATATTCAACTTACTTTCATTCCTTCCTCATCTCTTTTCGAGAACAACATGGGGACTCTCCATTGGACAACTAGGCTTCATCAATCTCAAGTACATAATGTTAGATTCATTTTTTGCCTTCAAACAAAGAAATACCAGGAGTACCCTTTATTGCAGGGACGGGGCATCCTAAGCCCTTGGGAGACAGTTTCGTGTTCTTATCAAGAGCATGACCTTTCTTATCAAAAAGTTTACTGGCTCGGCTTTATCACTTACGTGGCCTTGGAAATGGTCTTTAATCTATCTCAGTTGAATGTCCTTGTAGGTGAAGCACAGTTAAGAGTCGTATCTACTTTACAGGGCATTTTAAAGATTACATGACACACCATATGTAAAGAGACAATGCCTGGCACACACTGTTAGCTACTACCATTAATGTTAGCTATTACCATTATAAACAGGTGTCAGAAAAGGATCAGATGGGAGGTGCTGCCCTCCCCCAGGAACCCGCCTGAGCTTTGCACCACTCCTCCTTTTCACTCACCAGTAGGTTGTCTTTGGTCCAGGCGCAGCCCGTGACCCAGTCACGGTGACAGGCAGGGAAGGAGCAAATCAGAACAGGGGCTGTGGGTGTCCTCACATCCCAGCAGAGGAGACTCTGGATAGTTCCCAAAAGATGGAGGAGTCAGGACCATGGGAGGGAGGCAGGAACGCCGAGGTCATTACAGAAAGGAAGTTTCAAGGAAAGAGGGAGTATCAAGGAAGGGAGAGTGGGCGAATCAAAAGGCCCAGAAAAGCAAAAGGAATTGGACTATTGAGGAATCCAGGAACCAGAGGGGCTGGGGACCCAGGGAGAGCAGGGCCTGGGGGTTGCATCCTTCTACAGCTTACCTGATCCCTGCCCCCTGTGGCCAGGCTGCCTCCATCAGCACTGAAGCTACAGCAGTTTACAGGGCCCGTATGTCCCTGGAGTTCAGTGGCACAGGGAAAGTCTTCTGCCTTTTGTGGCAGTGTCAGCAACTGCCTTGGCCACAGCCGCACTGTGAAATCCTCTGCATTGAAAATAAGGGGAAAGCAAAATTCCCTGAGAGAGGAAGCAAGACAGGCCTTGCGGCCAAAGACAAAAGCAATCACGGAGGCTGAGGATTGAGGATATGTCTACAGGCACAGCTCCAAGGGAGGGTAGCAATGAATCACAGGCTGTACAGAGGCTCTGGACAAGGGTCAGTCATCATTTGAGTCACAGGACAGGATGGCAGGCACTCCCAGCACTGGCTCTGCAGCTGTCCCTCTCCAACTCCCTACCGCACCTCCAGACCTTCCTCTGCCCAAGCTTCCTGCCTGGAGAGGACTGAGGGCACTCTGCATTTCACTTCCACATTTCTCTCAGCTCTTGAGGGAAACCTATCCCTTAACACAGAAAAGTCTCCCACTAGGAAGAAACTCGAAGGACCATAAAAATTACAAAGAGGTCCCAGAATCAGGGCTAGGGAATAAGAAGAAACAGTCTAGACTGATTGCACAAGATAAATGCATTTAAAAGGACTTCGAAAGTTGTAAAAAAAAATTTTTTTGAGTGTGTATTTTCAATGATTCGTAGCCCTGCCCATGGCCCAGCAGTACCTGAGGCAGAAGCCAAGAGTTCCTGGGAGGTAGCCAGTCCCAGCACAGGCTTCTGGTATCTGCACAGGAGCCAGAGGGACTGAAGGGAGCTTTCCTTGAGTGCCCAGCCCTGCAGGGACCCATCTTCGGCACCACTCACCAACACCTTAGGGCTTAGCCAGGCCAGTGCGGACACTGCCACATCTAGTGCTTGACACCGAGCCCCCTGGGAACCTAGAGAATGAGAGAAAACAAGAGAGAGAGAGACATTTGGAAATGCACGGCCTCTTTCCAAAGGCTCAAACACCCCATCCTTTCTCCCTTTGTACCTGAAGATATTTTGTAGACCTTGATGCCATCGGCTCGGTAACCAACAGCCACGTGATCACCATCTGGGCTGAGAGCCACGGAGAGGGCAGGAGAGAGAGAAAGGGAACCTAGGCACCCCCTGGGCCGACCCAGAGACCCGGACCACACCTGAACCTGAGGGACAATAAAAGGGCCTAAAGATACCCCACTTCCACCTGAGTTACAGCCACCCTTTACAGTCCTCCCTCCAGACACCCTTCTGAGAGATGTCTGTGTGCACACCCACACCCTTCTTCCTGAAGCTCACACCAGCAAAGCTCTCTCCCACAGTCCCCTCAACAGAGGCCCGGCCCCACCCAAATATTCCCTGCCTTTGCTACTCCCTCGCCATAACCCACCACCAGCCCCCACTGTAACCTGACCTTGCCATCCTCTCCAGCAGTCAGTAACTGGCACCCAGCACGCAGAAAAAGGGCAGAAGCCACAAAGCCATGGTGGGCAGGGAAGACGGCAAGCCGTGCCCCCTCCTGCCAAGCCCACAGCTCCACCATCCTGTCCAGCCGGCCCACAGCCACAACACTCCCAGGCACATTGAAAGCCAAGGTACGGACAGCAGCTCCAGGAGCTCCCAGTTCCTACCCAGGGAAGTAGAAATGGAAATGTCAGGGCCTGCTCTCAACACAGCCCACAGTGACACAGAACATGGATGTCCATCAGTCCGCCGCCCTCCACTCCTACTCTTCTATGCGCCTCCCCCAGGACCTCTCACCTTGGTGACTTTGAGTCCGTCCGCATGGAAGAAACTGATGCTTCCAGCCCAGCTACCTATGGCTATTACCTGCCCCTCTGGGTGAAAAGCAACACAATTCACGGGCTTAGGAGAGGTGTGCTGGAAGGCCAGCTGCCCGCGGACTGTGTCCCACAGCTGAAGGAGAGAAGAAGAGGAATCAGGTGCTGAAGACAGGTGCCTGGGCTCCTCAGTCCCACGGCTCCAGGGACCACCTTATCCAGTACCCCGCCCCCAGCAGGTAAGGTCTCCCCAGGCCTAGTAGACAGCAGCCTCTGCCACATTGACAGAACAACCTCCCAGGCCGACTCTGTGCTTGACTGCAACTGTGACTTCCACAGTCATTACCTTCAGGCATCCCCCTAGGCACACAGTAGCCAGCAGCCGGCGGTCTGGGCTCAGGCAGCAGCCGGTGATTTGGTACTGGTGAGCCTTGGTCTGGAGCACCCTATCCCAGAGACACAGAGTTAGGCCCCAGGCCCTCTGGCCACAGGCTTCCTCTCATTCCCCTCTCCCTGGGCTTCCCACAAACAGGAAAAGCCCTCACTCCAAGACTTGGAAGGCCCCTTACCGACAACCATGCTGCAGGTCCCAGAGCTCAAGGAGCCCATCAAAGGCAGTAAGGAAGAGGGCAGTGTCCGAAAGGAACGAACAAGAAGAGACCCCATCACAGCCACTCACTAAAGACTTCTCCTCCTGTGAGAGTAAGCGGGACAGCATGCTCAAAACATTCCCTTGACCTCCCCGTGTCCAGCCACTCCTAGCCCCAGCCCAATGGGAGGCCACGGCAAGAAGGGCTGGAATCCCTGGCTGTCTGCATTCTCTAAATAAGTCTCAAGGTATGGCTCTCTGGCCCCACATTAGGAACATCTGTTAGAAGTCCGAAGTTTTGGGTCCCTCTCCCGACCTAGGCCAAGCTCAGGTCTAAGAGGGGGCTTGGGATCCCAGTGGGGCCATACCTTGTCCCCCACTCCAAATACTATACATATCCCCCGATCACAGAAGACTTTGAGGGGTCTGAGTAGGGAATGAGGTTACATGTATGCATATATATGGGAGGCATGATATGGGTAGAAAAATGAGAGACCCACCTTTCCAGCTTTTAAGTACTCTCTGCTGCAATCATCCCCAGCAATTTACGGGAAACCTTCTCCCCCCATGTCTTTGCCCAGGCTCATCCTCACTCACACTGGAAGGCCCTTCTCTGTCCTATCTCCAATTGTCACTGTGCAGCTCAGCTGGGATCTATAAGACACAGCTATGTTTCAGTTCCATTTCACCTGCTATGTCTCTTCTTTCAACAAAACTAACCACTTGGCAGGTGAAGACAATGTCCTAAGCCCTGAGTTCCCTGCAATGCTTAAAAACAGTGCTTTGAATGGAAGGTATGTGGCAAATATTTGCTGTGTGACTGATGTTTGGCCAAGTCCTTCTGATCTGATGTGAGGGAAGTAAAGCGGCTGAATCGAACACAGTGACAGCAGGCAGGCTTGGCCTGTCTAGGGCCTCAGGGCAGGCTGTGAGGCTTTTCTGAAGCTAAACTGCCCCACTTCGAGTGTCATACCTGCCAGGTTCTCAGGTCCAGCAGGTAAACTGTTCCATTGGCAGTGCCCACGGCGGCTCTTTGCCCACTGGGGGAGAAGGCCACGGCTGTGGGGGACGAGGAAACTGCCAGGGACAGGCTGGAGCTAGAGACAGAGCAGGAAGAACGGGAGGAAATGAGGAATGAGGGAAAGGAAGTAAACAAGAATTCATTTCCGCATTTCTATGCCTGAATCCCCCTCTCCACGATCTGATCTCTCCTTTATTCTCCAGTTTAAGAAAGGGCTGCAGCTTGCTCTTTAGTGAGCTTACCAGAGTCTGGGATTAATAATCTTACCTTTGCTGGCCCCCCATGGTGTGGGGTTTATTTAGCCATCGTAGCATGTGCTGGAGGTGCCACCGCTGGGACAGCTGGGGCGCCTGGTGGCAAAGAGGCGAGTCCAGAGGTTGGTTGGCTGCCTGCTGGGGCAGGAGCAGGGGGTACAGACCCAGGATGGAAGCCTGTTGCTTCAGGAAGGTATGGAATACAGCGATGTCAGCCTCAGGAAGCCTTTGCTCCTCTTCAGGGACTGAGGAAGCTAGGAACAGATGCAGAGGGTCAATGGGAAGCCAGCTTGGACCCCCAGCACCCTCAACACCAAATACAATTACATGTGTATCTGAAATGGGAAGTTTCCCAAGTGTGGCCCTCTGGGGCACCAGGAACATCTATTAAAAGTTCAAATCTCTGGTCCCCACTCTATACCTTAGGGAACCAGAATCTGTGGACCCAGAGCTCTTCAATTTGAACAAGTTTCCCAGGTAATTTTAAGCCCATGAAATAAAGTTTGAGAACCCCTCATCTAAGAGATTTAGGCAAAAGATCTTCTGAGACTCACTTGCTGATCTTCTTGGCATTTCCCACTTGGAATGGAAATTGGATTGTGCTTTCCATTACGCCTCCCTCTGAGCAGGCTCCCCCTATACACACACCTAGGGACTCCATATCTCAAAGAAGAAACCACAGAGTAGCTCATCTCACCATAGAGGGCATGGGCTTCCAGAAGCTGAGAGATGAGACCCAGTTCCAGGTGTGCAGCCACCACGTGGAGACTGGTGAGGAACTTTGCAAGAAGGCCACGGTTCCCACTCTGGAGCTGAGAGGGCCAGAGTGGATTCATTAGGGATGTGAAGTGGCTGGTGAGGAGGGTCAATCTGGTCTTAGACCCGCCTGTACAGCTGGGACCTAGATCTAGGAGCTGGGACAAAGGACCTGAAAGAGGAGGGCAGAAGTAAAGGGAGCTTGAGGAGGGTAATGGCAATGGTGATAAAGGTCATCTAGGGAGAGAGGGGTCTCAGAACAGTCAAAGGAGTTGCTTGGGAGAAGGTGTCTGTGGGATGTGGGGACTAACCAGGTGGTAAGGCAGGTCTTCCAGAGCCTCAGGAGGGCAACTTCGGAAGGTGCCTGAGGCATCAGGGTCACAGGTCTTCCAGAGCTGAGCTGGAGGTATGGGTCAGACATTGAGTTGATTTTAGCCCCGAAGCATTTCCAAAGATCACATCCTTTAGGTTATAGCAAGCCATCCACCCACTGAGGTGGTAGGTGAGGAAGCCAACAGATAGGGAGCACCGGTGGGTGGTCCTTGCCTTCAGGCCCAGGGCCCACACTCAGTGTCCCAGGCTAATCTGGGCTGTAGTTACCTGCTATGAGGACATGTGCTGTGCACTCCAGCTCCAGCCTCTTCCCATAGCGACATTTAACTGCTGTCCTTAGGGGTCCATCAGGGAGGCAGAGCCGGGCACCAGGCCTCTCCAGGGGGCCCTCCCCTAGCAAACTGTCCTCACGTGAGGTAGAGAAGGAAGGAGAACAGAGGGAGGAGGCCCATCAGTGCGCATCTTGGCACAGCTGTGGGCTCCCATTCTCATCTCACACAGTGGTAAGTGGAGTGGGAGCCATGCAGGGTCTGGGAGATAGGTGTCAGTGGCTATACTGAGGGAAGGGCGAGGTGAAGAAAAGATCACATGAGGCCCTGGCTCAAAGATGGGAAGACAAAGGAGGTCATCTGGGGTCACCTGTACCTGCGCAGACTCTGGACAAGGTAGGCAAACGGGCCCATGGGGTAGGGGTGCCCACTGTGACCAGCAGCCACTGCTTCTTCCCAGGTCTTAGTCCCTCTGGGAAGAAACTGCCATGCACTCAGTACTCCATGCAGCTGGTCCACAGTAAGACCTGAAAATGCAAGCTCTCTGAGGCTTTTACCAAACCACACAGTGTACCCCCACCCCCGGGACACCTAGTCCCTCCTTGCACTGCTCACAGAGACCCCCGCTGAACCAAGGTCATCCAACCACTGGGCCCTTAGCCTCCCAATTCTCCCCAAGCACTGACCACTACGTGTGACCTTAAGGGTGGCCAAGGCTTGGGGAAGGACATTGGGGCCATGCTCTTGCTCCAAGGTGCCCAGGATGTGCTGTAGCAGCAGGGGGATGGTGGCAGGTAGAGTCTGGAGTCTCTCAGACACCTGAGAGTGGAGAGAGACAGACGGCAGTCAATGCGGGGAGAGGGAGAGGCAGCTTTGGTTGCAGGGAGGAGAGGGGGCAGCAGAAGAAACCATGGGAAAAGATGAAAAGAAGAGAAAAGAAAAGAAAAAAAGAAGAGAATGTGGGAGAAAAGCAGGGTTGGGAGCGAGGTGAGGATGGGGAATGGGTGATTGCAGATGACAAAAAATAACAGTGAGAGAAGGTGAAAGCTGGGAATTAAAGAAGCCAAATGGAGATAGGAGGTGGGATTAGGACTCAGAAGATGAGAAGTCGGGGTTTACATCCTCAACCAACCTGCTCATAGAGTGTGAAGAGCCGCAGGTGATCAGTGACCAAGCGCAGGTAGAGCGGCAGGGCTGACCCCCGTTTCACCAACAGCAGCCGCATCTGATGAGACTCAGAACTCAACATGGGTACCAGAGAGCCTGCCTACAGCCAGCCTACCACCCCTGCTTTCCAGTCCAGAACAAAGCCCACTATAAGGCAGCTCCTCCTCAGAACCTCCAGCAGTGGCAAGATCCACGGCATCACCTAGGGGCACAGTCCTCTGCTCTCTAAGCTGTTCTGCCCAGCTGGCCTCTTTTCTGGAATCCGCAGTGGCTCCGTCCACCCCATCCAATAACCACAGCTTCACTCCTCTACCCAGATGGGCCCTAGAGAGGCCATTCACGAGGGTAAAAGGCTGGGAAATCAGTTATCTTATTAACAACTTCCCCCAGGCACAGAGTTCCTGAGAAAATAAGAAGCAGCTGGTCTGTGTGGGGCAACTGGCTGGCTGCCTCAGCACCCTGGTCCTCACAGCTCCCAGACCCACCCCACATACCCACCAGCCCCGGCCTCAATCCAACCTGGTTGTTAAAAGGCGACTCTTCCAGGCGCTTCCCATACAGAGCGAGCTCCTCTCTCACCAACCGGGCCCGAGCAGATGGTTCCAGAGGCCCCAGGGCCACCACATGGGCACCTTGGCTCTGCTCGAGGGTCTCCCCCAGGCTCGAGTCACTAGACACACTCAGCACCAGGTGCACCCCCTGTGATATTTGGACAAAAGATTATGGAAGTAGAAGGAAAGGGAGAACAAGCTTTGAGAGGCTCCTTTCCTCCTTGCTGCAACCCACCCCCACCTCCTTCTCACACTCACCCGGGGAAGGGTCTTTGGGATCCAGTCTGAGATCAGCTGCCCATGCTGCCCCACCAACCTGTCAGCACCATCGATGATCAGCACCAGGGTCTGGCCAGACTGCAGGGACTGGGCAGCCTTGGGCAGCAGCCTCTGCTGCAGCTCCCACACCAATCCCCTGTATGCGGAGGGGAAGGACCAGGGTCAGCCAGAGAGGGAAATGCAGGGATGGCCATGTAGTATCAGCAAGTGAGGGCTAATGGGGAAGATACACACCGGTAGGTATGGGAGAGGGCACCTGGCTCTTGCATTTGGCTATGTAGATAGACACAGAGGCGTCTAAGTAGGGTGAGAGCCAGACCCTGGTCAGGGCGGGCTCCTGAAAAGTGGAAGAAGACTAAAGGGGCCACCTTGGCCCCACTGGGAACCTGCAAAGCTGACACAAGGGACGCCTGTATGGGAAGGAAACAAAAAACAGGGTCACATTTTACATGCACAAACTCCCTGGCCCCACATCCTCAGCCCTCCTTAGCCCACACAGCCCTCCATCCCTCCTGCCCAGGCCTCTGAGACTCTGTACCAGGAAAGCAGTCTTGCCCTGTCCCGACTGCCCAGTCACGAGGCTCAGACTCCCTTGGTGCAGCAGCAGCTGCTGCACTGTGTCCTGAAGAAGGCGAGGCCGGGCGGGACTCGGTGGGTTCTGCAGCTGCTGAAAGGTGGCCTGGACCAAGTCATCATCTGGGATGGACACTGGCTGCTCCAGCTGGGCTCCGGGCTGAGAGCACATGGGGCTGTGACTATATGTCCGTGCTCCTCAGGACTACAACTCTCAGAGCTCCCGCGAAGTTACTTCCCACCCAGGAGTATCCAGAACACCCTAACCCCTCTCCACTCTCAGGCCACCAGTGCTCTCACTGACCTGTAGATAAAGCTTCTGGATCATATTCCACACATCCTGCAGAACCAACTGCCCAAACTCCTCCAGCCCCCCAACATAGGGCCGGCCGTCTGCCACACCCCCCCACTCGCAGGAGTATCTATGGGCAAAGCAAGCACAAGCAGAGTCAGTGCAGAGATCCCCTCACCACATCTCTGTGCAGGGGTTCTCCCCTCCCCCAGCTCACCTGCGACAGGTAACCCCTTTCTGTTTGTTCAGGTAGCTCTTTAGTTCTGAGATCCGATGTACAGCCTCTTCAGACTCAGGAATAAAGTCAGGTTTCCAGGCATCTGGCACAGAGCTGACCACCCAAGAAACCCCAGGAATGTTGCTGGACTCAGACTGAAGCCTCTCTCCACCCCCAGCCACCAGACCTGGCTGTGGTTCCCTGAAACTCCTCCAGTGGAGACCTGATCAAGGTCAAGGCTGACCAGATCAAGGCTGATCTGGTGCTACAAAGGCAAGCCCTCTTAACCCTGTTTCTCTCTTCTGGCTGCCCTTCCTCTACTCGGACTATGGGAAGAAAAGACATGGCCACTGAGCCTGTCTGGCCTTCTGTGGAGATCAAGGCCTGGAGCCCAAAGAAGGTACCTGAGGAAGCTGGAATCCCGGAAGTAGATGAGCCCTTGGGCGGAGGGCTGTAGGCGGAGGCCCCGATTCAGGAACTGCATCACCTCCATCTCTGTCACAGAGCGACCTGAAGGGTACTGCTGGGCCTGAGGGAGAGGGCAGAGAGCAGGCGCGTTCCGTTCCACCTCACTCTAACCCCTCCCCTGAGACCTGCCAAGACCCCAGAACTCCTTCATCTCAGGAATGTTCCTCCCTCCCTCCAGACACCAGCCAATAAACCATAGCTAACAGCTAACATTCACTGAATGCCCATCATGTACTGAGCATTTTCTTATAGATTTCTAATTCTCAAAATAACCCAGCAATGTAGATGTCACTGGTTCTCTTTAGTATATGGGGGAATTGAGGCCAGATTAGGATAAACTATTTTCCACAAAGCCACACAAGGGCTGAAGGGAGAACAGAACCTTGATCTGTCTGATGGCAAAACCTAAACAGACCTGGCATCTTAACTTCACATCCCTTGGTCACCCAGGGGTACTTCTCAAAGGAATTTCCTCATCTAGGACTTGGCCACTTACAGAACCTTCTGTCTGTGTCTCATTTCAAGTCTTAAGGACCTGCTTGTACATAATCCCAAGGGTCTTGACAAACCATGGCTTCTCCCCACTCCTGCCCCAACCTTTGCTTCCCCACCCAGACCTTGCTCCAGCCTTGTCTGCCTTACCCAGCGGAGGTGAGGATGGTCAGGGAGGTTGTAGGTCGGGGGAACATAGCCATAGCGGGAGCCCAGAATCCCCACAAACAGCTGCGAATTCTCCACCTCCCCGAGGCACACTTCCAGTTGTCTGCAGGCATGGTTATGGAGCATCACATCAGGAAACACAGGCACAAATGGAGAGCCAGGGCCCTGGCTCACAACTGAGCAGCATAAAGGCAGGCTGCTCTTGTTAGCATACTAGGAGCAATCCACTGCTCTCAGCTCTCAGGCAATCTTACAGACTTCCCCACCTTGGTGCCACCACTCCAGTCCTTCACCCAGCCCTTTTTCTCTGTGGTCCACACACCTGTTCCTACGAGTCTCCTCCTCAGTGATGCCCCAACGCAGGTCAATGGCATGCAGGGTAATACGGTGGGGGGCGGCTCGGGCCTGCAATGCCGGTAGCACAGACCTTAGCAACAGGTCCCGCTCCCCATGCATGTCCCGGAAAGTGGAGGAAATGAAAAGCCGGATGCTGCGCCACCTGCGGGGTAAGCAGAGTGTTGGGCTCAATCTAGGAATCAGCCCCACAGCCCAATTCCACAGACAAGGCATGATCACCCTTCAGCACCAGCACGAGCCAGGTACAACAGCCAGCAGGAGGGTATGGAGCAGGCCTCCAAAGAATAAGCTGTTTGCAACCCCAGCGGCAGAGCCCTGGACATTAAATCCCACTTGCCATTTCCCATGCACCCCTCCTTTGTCAGATAATAATTATGATGCACTTACTATCTGCCCAGGGAAGGCTCATGACAACACTGGAGATAAACACAATCATTATCTCTGGTTTACTGATCAAGAAACTGCAGCTTAAAAAATTAAGCAACTAGCAGCCCAAGATTCATGCTACTGTTCGGCAAATCCAGGATAAGAAAGCCAGAGCCCATGCTCCTAAGCCCCCAGCTTGAGCCCTGGCTGTATGCTGCCCACCTCACATTCTGACTCCCATTCCCCAACAGAGAAAGGGGCATGCTCACAATCTGACAATTCCCTGTGTTAGAGAGTCCCCTGCCTGCGAAAGCAGAGGCCTACTTCAATGAATAGAGCAAACAGCATCTCAACACCCAGAATTTCAGTCCCCTGAGTTTCTTCAGGTTTTGAAGGCAGCCCCATCCAATACACAAAGGCACAGAAACATAGACTGACCCACGTTGGGAAATAGAAGACAGGGGGCTTGGAGTATTCTCTTCCAGTGGCCGGAGTGACAGGGCCCCTGTCTTTCCTGGGGGAGGTGGAATCTTGAATATTTTGTCCATTTGGCCTACATGTTCTAGAAGACGGGAGGCCCCACGCTCTGCAATGAACCTGAAATAAATAGTGACAAAAAAAAAAGAAAG